>CM035190.1:6457802-6471991 GCA_020233015.1 Callinectes sapidus | reverse complement strand
CGGGTACGGAGGATGGGAGGAAGGTATATCGACAGAATAATAATTAAGTCACGTTATAATATTTTTTTCTTTATTAGCAAGCCTAAGATTGTTTTGTTGTTTAATATAAGACAATGAAAAAAAATATATATATGAGAAACGTGATTCAAGTAATAATATTCAATTACTTCTTGTCTAACTATTTGTGTTTTCCAATTTAACATGATTATAGCGCCGAACTTAAAAGCATTATTTTCATTATAGAAGGAGGCATTCGTGTTCTCTTCATCTCTCTCTCTCTCTCTCTCTCTCTCTCTCTCTCTCTCTCTCTCTCTCTCTCTCTCTCTCTCTCAACTCGTTCAATTGCCTGGATTTACACGCATTTCCATTTTTCTCATGATGAAATGAAAAAAAATGTAGTAGGAGGAAGGAATGAGGGAGACTACTGGGTGGGGGGAGGCAGGCCGGGGTATTCTGGGATGTGGTGTAGTAGTAGTAGTAGTAGTAGTAGTAGTAGTAGTAGTAGTAGAGAGAGAGAGAGAGAGAGAGAGAGAGAGATTCTTTACCTTTGTACTTTGTACTGTCAAATTAATTCGTCTTTATTCCGTTTTTATTGATTCATTTTTCTTCCATGCAGTTTCTATACGACTTAAATTTTTTCCCGATAGTGGCTATGTCCCTCACTTCACCCTAACCCTCAGTGAGTCCCGCCTACTCCTCCTTTTCCTGTTCTTGACCTTACGTTAACGTTTAAACATTTTTAGAATATTATTTTAATGCTTTGCTCTCTCTCTCTCTCTCTCTCTCTCTCTCTCTCTCTCTCTCTCTCTCTCTCTCTCTCTCTCTCTCTCTCTCTCTCTCACTACTATATACAAAACATTAATTCACATAATCATTAATATTAAGAAAAAAAGTCTGCTCTTCAATTTTTTGTGGAATATCTTGGGGTGCAAATTATTCACCATCACTAATGACTTATTAAAACTTGAGATCTGAAAGTGGGAAAAATTATACAGCCTATCAATCCCACCACACTTCCATGCGCAGCCCGTGTAATGAGCAGGAAGCGCCCACCCACCCACATACACACAAACCCACCCACCCACCCACACACACACACACACACACACACACACACACACACACACACAGCAGTCTATTCTTTATCTTTAATCATTATGCTTGTCAGGCAAGTTATGTCGCTCTTACTGTGTGTGTGTGTGTGTGTGTGTGTGTGTGTGTGTGTGTGTATGGAAGATAAGTTCAGTAATTGACGATACAGGAAGGAGGAGGAGGAGGAGGAGGAGGAGGAGGGGTGGGAAGGAAATGTTGGAGGGATGGCTTGAGGAAGGGATGAAGGGGCAGATGAAAGGACGGAAGGGCATAGGAACGGGGAGGAAAGGACGCAAGCACAAGGAAGGGAGATGCGGTCGGCCATGGAGGTAAATTCGACGCTCGAGGCTAAAACATTACTTTTCCTAATTGGTAGTGATGAAAAAATAATAAAAGCAGATCACACACGCGCACGCACTCACTCACTCACTCACTCTCTCTCTCTCTCTCTCTCTCTCTCTCTCTCTCTCTCTCTCTCTCTCTCTCTCTCTCTCTCTCTCTCTCTCTCTCTCTCTCTCTCTCTCTCTCTCTCTCTCTCTCTCTCTCTCTCTCTCTCTCTCTCTATCTCACACACACACACACACATACATACACACACACACACACACACATACACACACACACACACACACACACACACACACACACACACACGCTAAAAATGGAAAAAAAGAAACAAAAGCACAAAGAAGAGATATGAATATTAATGTCTGCGAAAATATTTTCTCAGGAAATTAAAAAGGATTACGGATGCAGAGCTTTACTCTTTTTTTTTCAAACTCCAGAAGATAATCAAGTTAAATTGAAAATACTGAGACTTTAGCAAGAAAAAAAAAAGAAACTGAACATTGTAACTTTTCTGCTTTTGTCTTTCCATCTATCCATCCGTCCGTCCGTCTGTCTGTCTGTCTGTCTGTTTGTCTGTCTGTCAGTGTTTCTGTCTGTTTTTTTCCGTGTGCAATACTCGTATTTGTATGCACATATATCCATTTAAAACCTTTATACTAACGTGAATGTGTTCTTACTGTTATCATCTTTTATGTGCATGCAGGGTTTCTACAACACTGCAATGCTCAAATTCACAGTTCTTAATCATTCACGTGTAAGAAGATCTCCGGTCAAAACAAATAAGAAGAGGTCAAAGACAGAAGACCAACTGAAGGCGTCACCTCTAAAGATAATGCAGTAAGAAGGAATATCCAAAATGATGAGAAGTGTCTTAAAAACTCCACCTTGACAGAGTTCGTCATGGGTAAAGGAGAATGCAGAAGCAGGCAAGGAGATTACCAATAAAATAAATGAAAGATTGAACTACCTGGTTAACTCTTGCATTAGGGAGATGGACATGCTTAGTGATGAGCGAAAGTGAAAAGCCTTGTACACCGAGGCCATGAGAGGAGGAGATGCATGAAGATCAGAACAACAATTAGCGTGAAAGCAAGAGAGAGAGAGAGAGAGAGAGAGAGAGAGAGAGAGAGAGAGAGAGAGAGAGAGAGAGAGAGAGAGAGAGAGAGAGAGAGAGAGAGAGAGAGAGCCGAGAGAGAGAGAGAGAGAGAGAGAGAGCGGGGGGGGGGGAGGGGTGAGTGGTGCTGAAGGCAGTCACAGGGGCGGAACTGATTAACCTCTTCATTTCTGGGACGCATTTTCAAATTTATTCTGCTTATCTTTTCTCGACTTTCTACAGCTTCAGAAACTCATGTTGGGATTAAAAGTGTACAGACTCTGGCCATTAATCTTCTGACCTCCATGGACCCCTTCCTAATGTCAATAGAATCTCTAATCATGCATAAAACTCGTAAAAATGCGTTCCAGTACTGAAGGGATTAAGTAATTGACTGACTGACTGATTAAATTGCAACACGACAGTCCAGCAGTGTTGTGGAAGGTGGAGGGAGGAGGATACAAGACAACACCAATTACTCCTACGTTTCTGGCAGGCGAGTGAGTGAGGAGGAAATTAATATACTAAAGGTCTACTAAAGATGGCAGATAGTTAAAGATAGTATGAAGATTACCTTGAGAAGTGTCTTAAAACTATTTCAGTCCAATTGCCAGTTTATAGTAAGAGCAGAGTCATTAAGTACTATATTTTCAAACTTTTCATTACAAAACATCATCGTAAACTCAATGTAATTCCTTGCAGTGCTAACCAGAAAGAAGCCAAACTGAAGCTGTGTCGCTGAAAGGCTTAAAGGACGGAGGAAATTAGTGTTATGTTAGACTTTTGTCGACGATATATGACCCCAGTGTTGGGACGCTTTATGCTTCTTAGTTCATCGGTCATTCGAGGCTGTTTTTTTTTTCTTTTCTTTGTTTCGCATCTTCATTTTCCTTATTCAGTTTACGTCTTTATTATCAATGTGGTTTAATGATCAATCAGTAGTCAGTCAGCTACTCTAGTCTTTCACTTCAATTCTTCTGTTTTGTTAGTGTGAAAATCTACTCAACATTTTCCCTTTACACTTATATTTTTTTCTTTGTTTGACTTTGTTATTATTTATTTTGCTCATGACTGTTTGTTTGTCTTCTGTTTATCTTCGAGTGTTTTCCAGCTTCTGTTTACTTAACTTGTCTGTTTGTTTGTCTGTCTATATTTTTCGTCTGTTTTTCTGTTTGTTTATCCGTTCACTTCTGCTTACCTGCTCATTTTCTACTCATGCCTGTCTGTCTGTTTGTTTCTGCTTATTTTCCCTTGTATGTCTAACTCTTCATTTATCTATGTCTGTTTCTGAGTCTGCTTATCTGTCCATCTGTCTATTTCCTCTGTTCATTCATTCGTGTTTATCCATTTGCTTCTCTTTATCTGTTCGTATTTATTTGTCCATACTGTTGACTTCTGCTTATTCGTCCGCCTCTGTTTATCTGTTTACCTGTCAATTTACCTGCTTCTGATTCTTAGCACATTTCTCTGTCCACTTTGTTCCTATCAGTTTGCTTCTCTTGATTCACTCGTGTCTATCTGCGTCTTCCTACTCGCTTTCCTGTCTATTCTGTCGGTCTATCCACCACTTAGCGAGCTGGTCTATCCGTATTTCATCATGAGCATAATTGAGTTCACTACATGACAAAGGACTCATCGCTGGCGGCGCAAATAAAAACAATAATGATGATAATGGTAATACATGAAGCCAATTAAGTAGTTGCCTAGTTCTCTCTTTATTATTTTATATCTTATTTTCTATCTTCATCTCTCCATGTCCATCCAGTTATGATACCACCGCCTTTTTTTTTATCTAATGTCTTTTTATTTTCATTCTGTCACTCTGTTCATATATTATATTTTGAAACACTTATGCGCTGTACCTCCACAATATTCAAAAGGTTCGTGTTGAGGTCATACGGGTTTTTAATGGTGATTTCATAGTTTTAGAGACTGGCAGCTGGCAAGACTTCTAAACTGCTAAAAGGAAAAACACTCTTGAGAATCCGGCTGTCATCTGTAGCCTTTGAAAACTGTCATGGTGGAAGGTCAAAAGAATTTCAGAGTATGAGCTTAATTATCACTTGTTTGCTGCTTGATGTGTCCTGCCAATGTTTACTTCGCCTACACTTGGTTTTCTGTTTCTTTTATTTCCAAATTTCTTCTCCACATGGCATCTTCATATCATTATTCCCAAGTCAATCAGTTCAACCAATTAACCATCCAATCTATCAATCATACTGACTACTTTATGGCACACTTTGCTTTAATCACTTTTCACTCAACGTGTTTTTCTCCTTATTTATTTCTTTTTTACCCTAAGTGGCTTTAAATATCTTGTATAGTGCCTTTAGTGACGTGAATCGTTGGTTATCACAATTATTTTCTTTATGCATTAACCAATGAGTAAATTAATTAACAAATCACTCACTAAAAGCAATAAGGCTCTAGTAACGTGTCCCCTGAATGTGCTTTATACTGAGTGTAGCAAGTGACGAGGATAACAGCACCAACTTACTGAACCTAATTCCTATCTACTGCCTCGTGTACGAATGGGCTTGAGGGCTTCTTGTTGCTTCCCTTATGTGGTTTCTTACTTCCTTCTGTTTTTCTTTCCCCCTTTTCTCCCTTTATTCCCTTCTACTCTTCCTCTTTCTCCTTATGTTTATCAATGTTGTTCATTTTACCATTCTTCTTTTACTTTTCTTTCTTCTCATTCAGCTTTCTAATTCTACTGTACATTTGCTAAATTCTCTTCACCTCATTCTCATTCTTCTTTCAATTTTTATCCTTTTTCCATCACCTTTTTTTCTCTCACACTTTCTTTCTTATATTTCTTCTCCATCTCCTCCATGTACTATATTCCGATCAAATAGATACAATTAAAAGTCTTCCTACGCCCAGGCTTTGTCCTTTACTTCATGGTGTCCACACGAGGCATTGTGGCGTGTGGAGTGATGTTCCTTGATTTCCCAACAGTACTGCCGCATTCAGAAGAGTATCCGGCATTACCTTTCGACGTATTCTGAAATTATCTGTAACACTTTCCCTGTGATATATATATATATATATATATATATATATATATATATATATATATATATATATATATATATATATATATATACTATATATATATATATATATATATATATATATATATATATATATATATATATACCACTTCGCAACACTACAGCGCGGAACACATCTTCATATGTAAGTAAGTGTAAATCTGCAAAGATAACAAGAAGAAAGAGATTTTTTTTTTTTAAACTTTCTAAACAATTTCATGTTTAGAGGTGGTTGTGGGACATGGTGTCTCTAGAGTAGTTTATGGTTAATGAACGATGTACTTTTAAGGAAACTCTATAGCTCGTGATGAACGATTTTTTAACAGTATAGAAACATGCTCATTTTCGGATAAGATAGTGAAATTAAAAACTGACACACAATTCTACGTTTACATCACTCGGCTTATATTAAGTGAAAGATTTCTGAGTAGTACTTTAAATCTATAAAACTATTAAATCTTCTGCTCTACAATGCTGGCAATTAGGTTATGAGTAGCAGCGGAGCTCGCAGAAACATTTCCACTTATAAAGTTCCACGAAAAGTCAAACTAATGACCACATACCAACAACCCAGGATTGCTCTCTCTCTCTCTCTCTCTCTCTCTCTCTCTCTCTCTCTCTCTCTCTCTCTCTCTCTCTCTCTCTCTCTCTCTCTCTCTCTCTCTCTCTCTCTCTTCTTAACCACTCGAAGTCAATATTGCAAAATGTGGCGGTTTATCAACTCTTAATATTTAAAAGATGACTCAACATTAGACAACAGCCAAACACAGTGAGTGAGTGAGTGAGTGAGTGAGTGAGAGAGTGAATGAGTGAGTGAGTGAATGGCACACTATTTGACAGATGACTGTGATTATACCAAGCTCATGAAATAGTTGTGATACACTGGACTTCTGTGAAATATATATAATAAAGAATAATATTTTCACACAAGGTTCAGGAAGGGAAACAATTTTGATAAATGAATTAGTAAAACATGTCGCCAGCTTGATGTGTTGTCGATGTAGAGTTCTTAATACCTCCATTGCCAAATAAGTGCTGTGCAGTAAAAGCATTTCTTAACCATAGTAGTCACTGCAGATATTTACTGTGAATTAAATCAAGTAAAAGCATGGAAACGAAATGTACATGCATTGCAGGACAGAGATGAACTGCTATTAATTTTATGGGAATGTAATAATTTCAGAGAGACTGATAGTAGATACGATCAAAGTAGATGAACACTAATAACAACAATATCACTTCACTCCCTTTGCTTTTCAATATTCACGACGTGGCTAAATTACTCCTTTTCAACTATGGTATTTAACAGGTATGCGTGTGTCAATTACTCATCTCCACAGCACTCTCTATCCTACCTTTCCTATTGTCCATTTCCCTTGCTTTCCTGTCGGTCTGCATATGTGAATACATATATTTCACAATTCTAATTGATCTATATGTTACATTCCTTCCACCAGTGTCTAGTATACCGGTTTTCTCCAGGTGTACCTATAATATATGCGCCTTATTTTCTCCCCTTTCTATTTACCCCTGTCTGTTTACCTCTGTAGTCTATTTAATACCTACTTATGTCATATCTATCTCACCAGCTTATAAATCAGTTTATCTTCCTATCTATAAACCTGCCTATCTCTATCAAACTGTTCACATTTATGTCTGCCTATAAATCCCAACATGTCTATCTTTCTTCCCTGTCTAAATCTGACCCACCTCTCTAAACACATGCCTAACTTTTGCTGCTTCATGCTCAACACAACGGTCCACGTCTCCATCCACATGTGTATCCACCGTTTACACGTACTTTACCCATCTAAACATCTATCTTCCCTGCTTTCTCATCTGAATGTCAATCCAACTCTCTATATGCCTATCTATTATTCTCGTTTCCCTGTCTAAATATCTGCCTATGCACCTTTCCTGCCTCCGCGTCTACACACCTGCCTCTGTCTCGTCCCTCCACTACCTGCCGTCTCGCTTGGTCAGTGTTGCCAGATCAAGCTTGCAGGTGAGCCCTTTGGAGGAAGCCCCATAAGGTCCCCTCTCGTACCTGGCAGTAATTAATAGGAGGCAGGTAACACCCTCGCCTTGTGTGGATTACTGCGGGATAATCTCACCTGTTCTCTTTGTACTGTGTGAGGAAGTGACTCCTTTCTCTCTCTCTCTCTCTCTCTCTCTCTCTCTCTCTCTCTCTCTCTCTCTCTCTCTCTCTCTCTCTCTCTCTCTCTCTCTCTCTCTCTCTTCTTTCTCACTCCTTATACCTCTAATCTTGTTGCCAATTTATTTTCTATGTCTAGTGTTGTTCTTGCTTTGTTTTCTAATTTATATTTACTTGGCTATATTGGTTTGTATTATATTATTGGCTTCATTGTTTGTTTGTTGGTTTGAGTGTGTGTGTGTGTGTGTGTGTGTGTGTGTGTGTGTGTGTGTGTGTGTGTGTGTGTCTTCTTATACTTATTCCTCTACTTTGAGCATCTGATGGTGTTTTTAATACATATCCCAGTTGTTTAACTTTTCATCTTTCGTAATACATTATTTAATATCAATTCGTCTCAAGTTTTTGGATGCTAGTTTACAGCTCTCTTTCAGCAACTAATTCACTTTTTTCCCTAATCCAGAACACACACACACACACACACACACACACACACACACACACACACACACACACACACACACACACACACCTGACACATCCAATCCCTGTCCTCATCTATAACATCACTCCCATTCTGTATCATAAGCGATTGGGTTCCCTTTCCATTCCTTCCTTTTCGGCAGCTCCCACTCTCAGTCCGTCCATTTCATTCCATTCTCTGCTCCGCCCTTCCCCTCCTCACCCTGGCCTGTCCCGCCCTTCCCAGCCCTTCCCTCTCCCTCTCCCTCTCCCTCTCTCTCTCGACAATGTAGCAGCGCGCCGCCCCGACCCCTGAAGCCGCTCACGCCTCGCCGGTATGGTAAAAACTTCGAACAAAGTCTTCAACTATCAATAGCCACCAATATAGGATCGCTGCTTTGAAGTCCCCGTGCTCCTGAAGAGAGAGAGAGAGAGAGAGAGAGAGAGAGAGAGAGAGAGAGAGAGAGAGAGAGAGAGAATCAAAGTCCTATTCATTTTCTCTTTTATTAGTTGTGTATATGGATTGGCAACCTGATCAAGCAAAAGAAAAGAATGGAATGTGATGGATGAAAAAAAAGAGAGAGACAGAAAGAATATAGGATAATTAAACGGAAGAATAAAAAAAAGAAACACAAATTAATGAACGAAAGAGAAAAAGAAATAATAATAAAACGAAATAAAGACTGTGAATAACCTTTTCTGAATCAACAACACTAACGAACTAACACCAATAATAATAACGTTAATAATGATAACAACGGCACCAACAAGTCATAATGATAATAACAAAACAACAACGACAATAACAATAATGACGTGGGCAGTGGTGTGGGAGTGGCGGGGGTAGGAGGCAGAGGCAGAGAAGGATCCAATAATGAAAAAAAAAAGACAAAAACAATGGCAACAAATGGTGGCAGCGCGGTGGATAGCGGCATTGGCAGCGGTGGCGGCGGCAGCACTCTTTCCTCGGCGGGCTTTGAGAGTAATGCAGCGCTGCGTCGGACAATAATCGCCACAATAGAGTAATTCCGCCGCCACCGCCGCTGCTTCCAAGTGGCGGCCTCTTTTTTATTGACTTATACCGCGTCGGCGAGGTAAAATGGCGCGAGTAATTAACGTAGGCGGTAAAAACGCGATCTGTACGTTTTAGACAAGCGAGCATATTCACGTCCGCGGGAGACTGAATGGGGCTCGTCGTGCAAAGAAAAAGGAGATGTAAATTGTGGGGTAGTTTTTAATAAAGAGCACTGAATGTGGACAAGTTTGTGTATATGTAAGTCCTGCCGCCACCGTTGCCTGTGTCTAATTGTTGATAGTAAGCACGAAAGCTGCCAGTAATTGTTGTAGCCTCAACAGCAAAGTGTATGTGGAGACATGGCCGAACCGCGCAGGTGATTGGTGAAATAAAAGCCGTATCAATTGGCTCTGCATCTTCTGTCAGTGTGAATGTTGCCAAGCTCTTCTCTCTTGGTTGATTCATATATTGTTAATCTTGTCCTCTTGCTCTTTGCTCGCCTTTCTCACGATGAATGTTAGAAATTTGTTACTGTGGATTTGTAGGAGACTTAAATGAACATTATACATCTTAAAGTTATAAGTAGAGAGGCGGCATGCCTGAAACTTCTACAACTTTACTTTGGATCATATGTAGAGGCTGAGCTCTTTCTAATTATATGTTCATGTGCTATCTAACCTAATCTGATTTGCGGTTGGCTAATAATGATCCACACATATGACCTACCTCTCTCTTTTTAAGTTTGGCTGTCTGCGTCGTGGTGTTCAATGGGATCCTGATGGCAGATGTGATATAAGGAAGAAAAATGAAGCCAAATTCAGCATTCAGCCTTGCAGATAACAGTCAGAAATAAAGTTGTCGATTCAAGACATCTAATTTTCAGTATCTTCAGGCCAAAATGGACAATACAGCACCGCAAGGCAGCTGGCCTCCAATAATGTAAATACGTCTTTTTCTGCAAAGTAACATAAAATTCAAGTGTTTCTGGCGTAACTAATGTTTTCTGGATGGCTATAAAAAGTATTTTTCCTGCACGCTACAAATGCTTCAGATACTCATCACTTTCATTTGATGGAAATTCTTATGTGTTCGTTTTCAAACTATTGTGACATGGGCATTTCAAGAGAGGTGGTGGTGGTGGTGGTGGTATGAAATAATGTCACAGTGTTTTCTGTCTCGACTTCAATAAAAAAAATTCTATTCACCTGTTCGTAAATATTCTCTTCGAATGACACAGAGTTTCAGTCTTCCGAGTGAAGTGCACAGGTGTTTTTATCTCACCCAGGGGGAGATTATTATAAAATGCCCTGTTTGTCTGCCAAGCAACTTTCGCTAATTGTTGTACAGAATTTTTAAAACGAGAAAAGTTGATATCGAGTATGGAAAAGAATCTGGTGTCGTAAGCAAGAGGTCTTTACTGCATTCACCTGCATGGCTACTGCCACTGGAGGTCGCGGTTCGCTGGGTTTAAATTCAGGGATAGTATGTCTTTAAGAGGACAATGAGAACAAATGAGAGTTCTAATTAATATTTCTATTCGTTGACAAAGTCACTGAGGATTGTACGAAAACATAAACCTATGAAAAAAAAAATAAAAAACTTTCCCCACGTCTGGCAGAAGTTTGCGAAAATAAAGAGATAAATGAATAAAAAAGAAGACGTTGGTTCCTTGAAAGAACATGATCACAAGAAACAATTAGAGCGCAAAACAAAGTCGTTCAAGAGATGGTTTTTACTACTTTTTCATTTTTGACGACAGATTTTGACTTTGTTCGAGGACTTGTATCTCAGTGAACCTTTTTTTTCTCTATTACATATATGTACACCTTCATAGAAAAAAAACAAAACAAAGCAATAGTGCAATAATTATTATGAAACGTGGCATTCTATACTGACTTATATGAACTGTATCATTCTCAACAAAAATAAATGAAGTGTGGCAAACAAGCTAAGTGTACTTCAATGGATATATGCCATACTTTGTCCATCAAGAGAATGTGACAAACATTAATTGTAGATTTAGATAAACTGTGGCAAACATTCTCTACAGACTTGTATACAATATGGCAAACGTTCTCTGCTCCACAATCACTTGTAGCATGTATTATCTATTGAATAATATAAGACGGGACAGTAGTTCTCTATAGGCTAAAACAATTATAGTAAACTTTCCATGTAAACTGAAATAACACAGAGGAAAAATTCTTCGCAGACTAATATAAAATACAGCTAAAATTTCCCTGTAAACTGAAACATAAAGCGGCAAGATTTACCCTTGGACTAAAACGCTAGTTTTCTATAGACAGAAAATATAATAAAATAAACAAATAAAAAAAAAATTAAGAAAAGCAAATTTTCCCTAAGAACTGAAACAAAATTTGCCAAAGTTTCTACGGAAAATAAACTGAAAATGGGCAATCTAACACACACACACACACACACACACACACACACACACACACACACAGAGAGAGAGAGAGAGAGAGAGAGAGAGAGAGAGAGAGAGAGAGAGAGAGAGAGAGAGAGAGAGAGAGAGAGAGAGAGAGAGAGAGAGAGAGTATAGCATCTTCAAACTTAAGCATCCAAAACTTCATTAATATCGTTTGAGGGTTATTTGCAGACAGACACACAGACAGATAGTCAGACAAAAAACAATGTTGTATAAATAAATTCGCCAAGAAAACTGTATCAGCATAAATTCGCCTTTGAGATTCTTATTGTTTTACATCACTGCAAAATATGTGGAGAATAATATTTAAACGTAGATACAATGAATAAATGAATGTACAAATGAAAAGAAAGTATGTTGACAACAACAGCAAGTCAAACGAAAAAAAAAAAAAAATGCAAAAAGCCAGTAACAGGTAACTAAAAATAAAACAAAATAAGTAAATATATAGAAAAAGAAACACGAAGTGAAAAATAAACAACACGCTATTAATAACACAAATCACAAAACTACAACAGATACCTAGTATATGAAAAATACAACCACGATGAATTAATAAACAAATATAACACATTGAATTACAAGGCAGAATAATACAAGACACATGAAAACAATAAAACAATGATAAATTAACAACAACAACAACAACAACAACAACAACAACAACAACAACAACAACAACAACAACAACAACCCCCGCACACTGACGGACGAAGATAGTGCTAAACGCAACACCGTACAGGAGACGCCGGTGATATGCAGGCGTCATATCAGCGACACTATTATGAAAGCTGCAATACTTCCCAGTCAGTCCGAAACAATGATGGCAATTGAGTGTGTTATGGTGCCAAAACTCCCTCAATGTTGTAGAATGAGTGTAAATAAATAAGTAAATAAATAAATAAATAAATAAATAAATAAAGATATAGGTATGGGAAGGTATCTAATGAATTAACAAAAAAGAAGACAGAAAAACAACAATCACGTAATGTATGAAAAATAAAGAAATAAAAAAGTATATGAATAAAAGGGAGGGAAGATATTTAACGAATGGAGGAGAAAAGAACGAAAAAAAGAACAAGAAAGAAAGAAGGGAAGGCATGGGTAGGGGGAGTATTTTTTGTAAAAAAAGGAAGAAAAATGAAAAATTAAAGAGCAACAATGAAAAGAACAGGAAAGAGGGAAGGAAAGGAAGGAAGGAAGGAAGGGAGGAGGGAAGGAAGGAAGGAAGGAAGGAAGGGAGGAGGGAAGGAAGGGAGGAATGAATGAATGGAGAAAACATGAAGGAAAAAAGTCAATAAAAAAGGCAGACACGCAGTAAGCAAGTCCTACAGCTAATACACGGAATGCCAGTCAGTCCTCTCTCTCTCTCTCTCTCTCTCTCTCTCTCTCTCTCTCTCTCTCTCTCTCTCTCTCTCTCTCGGGCGCCGTCGATGGATAAGGAGGAAAAAATCAGCTTAAATGGACCAAGTTCCCATATACCGCGGATTATTACAGGAAACTCTTGTACGTGTCTTGCAATCTGTCGTAAACTCAGTATTTTTTTTTATTTAGTTTGTTTATTTATTGATTGATTTATTGCCCATTGTAATTCATCTCCCAGGGTGTTGCTGTTCTGTGTGTGTGTGTGTGTGTGTGTGTGTGTGTGTGTGTGTGTGTGCGTGTGTGTCAGTAACTTTCAGCTCGGCCGGCACACGGTGATCAAAGAATGCACGTGATGATGTCGTTCTAATTAATTTTCCGCGCCTCCACCTTCACATCCACCAGCATCACTACCTCCACCATCCCAGCCACCACCACCACCACCACTAGTACCATCCTCCACTATACCCAGATCACCAGAACCACAACCGTTACTACACTTGTTATTCCATAGTTTCTTCTCTTTCACCACCACCACCACCACCACCACCACCACCACCACCACCACCACCACCACCCACACACCTGAAGAGAGGCAGACACCTTTGGGTATCAACCTGAAGCACAACTCTTTAAGCTATCTCTTTTTAACTTTTTCTTTTCCCACGTTTTTATTTTAATGCATTTTTCCCTTCAAAACTTCCTGGGTTATGACATGAACTTCTTAATTAAGTCACCCACGCCGACACTCACTCATGCATACGGACATTTATCATTCTTAACTGTGCCATTTTTGGTCACTAAGAACGATAAGGTTTGTTTCTTTTGTTAAACCGCTTCTCTGTCTGTCTGTCTGTCTGTCGGTCAGTCTATACTAAGCTGCATGTCTGTGTTGGTAGATGTTCATGATGTATGCACTACTTATTTATGTATCTGTTATTCTTTCTTAGTTTAATTGATTTTTACAACCATAATTCGAGTGTAGAATATAACACACACACACACACTCTCTCTCTCTCTCTCTCTCTCTCTCTCTCTCTCTCTCTCTCTCTCTCTCTCTCTCTCTCTCTCTCTCTCTCTCAACAGAAGGCCGTAAAGTATGACTAGTGAGAAAGGAAGTTAGAGAATAAAAAAAATAAATGAAAAAAGCACAAAAACCTGCA
>CM035190.1:6401507-6413032 GCA_020233015.1 Callinectes sapidus | reverse complement strand
TCTCTCTCTCTCTCTCGTGTTTCCATTTGTTTTACTTATATCTTTATCTCGGTTTTTATTTCATTTCTCTTCCTCCTCCTCCCATTTCGCTGATCATTACACCTTTACTCGTTTTTTAATGCACTTTTTATCATTCTTTCTTTCTTTCTTTTCTACCCTCTCTCTCTCTCTGTCCCTCACTCACTTGTTCCCTCACTCAGTCTCTTTCTTTCTCTCTTTCATCGTTGTTCTAATTTTCTTTTTCCTTCCTTACTTTTGTGACGTTACCTTCCTTTGTTGTTGCTAATTCCTTCTCCTCCTTCTTCTCTTCCTCCTCCTCTTCTCCTTCACTGATTAATTCACTTATTCCTGCACTCTTTTCACCCTCGCTTTCACTCCTAAGTCATCTCATTCTCCTTCCCTGGCACCCTCTTCCTCTTTTTTCCCTCTCCTCCCTCCACCTTCATCTTCTTCTGTATCCTCCTTAGTCTTATCTAAAACTCTGAGCATCCTTCTCACTTTTTTTTCCCCCTATCTATTTCTCCTTTAATCTAACCATTCCATCTTCTGACCTTTCCTTATCCTCATTCTCAATATCATTCTATTTTTCCACTTCTCTCTTTCTTTTGAGCCTCCTTCATCCTTAATTCTCAGTATCCTCCTCCTCCTCTTCTCTTTTTTTTTCTATCTCTGTCTCTCTTTCTCTCCACTTATCCAACCACTCCAATCCCACATGAAGTGACTGAGATCCGCCTAACTCCTCTCCCAGCCTCCCTTTTCAATCCATACCAGTTGTAAGCCCCTCCCTTATACAACCTTCCCTCCCTCCCTCCCTCCCTCCTTCCCTTCCTCCATTGCCTCCCCTCCCTGTATCCCTCTCACAATTCTTCCTCCCAGGCGTCACTTACCTCCTCCTCCCTTCCCCCTCCTCTCCA
Source organism: Callinectes sapidus (assembly GCA_020233015.1). Taxonomy (NCBI): domain Eukaryota; kingdom Metazoa; phylum Arthropoda; class Malacostraca; order Decapoda; family Portunidae; genus Callinectes; species Callinectes sapidus. The sequence continues at coordinate 6,412,118 of CM035190.1, read as the reverse complement.
CGATCTGCTAAACCCCTATCGCGATCTTTCTCTCTAATACCTCTACCCACTCCCCCCTTCCCCCCTTCGTTCTTTCTTTTTCCTTCCTCTTCCTCTTCCTGTGTCTCCCTCACTGCTGCGCTCTCCTGGTGGCCTCCGCGCTGAACCCTTCCTGCTTTGTAGTCTGGGCGCATCTAGCCCGGAAGAGAGGAAATGACCACGACACTGATCCAGCGCCGTATGTACATTGGCAGCTTAGATTATCCGAAGAGGCGGCGGCGGCAAGCGATGGAGGGAGGGAGGGAGGGAGGGAGGGAGGGAGGGAGGGAGGGTTAGGGGATTCAGATACAAAGACACGCAGACAGACAGATAGACGAGCGGACGCATACACACTCATACACAGGCATAAGTACATGGGGTATAATCGCAAAGAGGGAAAGCAGAACTGATAACTGGCAGCTGGGGAGGAGTAAGAGACAGGAATTAAGACACACACACACACACACACAGAGAGAGAGAGAGAGAGAGAGAGAGAGAGAGAGAGAGAGAGAGAGAGAGAGAGAGAGAGAGAGAGAGAGAGAGAGAGAGAGAGAGGAGAGGGAGGTATAGCTGAATGGGTGGGGTGGGGTGAAGTTGGGTGGGGCGGGGCGGGGAGGGGCGGCATCGGGTGGGAACTAACGGGGAGGAGGGCGGGGCAGACCAAGGATAATCTCCTGGTGATGGAGGCTGACCACCGGGAGCGCCAACACCACCACCACCACCACCACCACCACCACCGCCGCCACTCTTATCGTCTGTACTTTCTGTACTCTGGGGAATCCTATGCTTCTGAAATAGTCCGGGTGAAAGCGAAAGTATTATTGATTCGTGTTAATGTTAAAAGTAATATACCGTCACCACCACCACCACCACCACCACCACCGTCACTTACATCCAGCCATCACCACCTTTACCTTTTGAACTTTCACTATAGCTTCTTTTTTTTCTTTTCTTCTTCTTTTCTTTAATGGTCTGGTATAAGTTAAAGTACCAATCAACGTAAGAAGTGTTTGACTCTTTCACTGCGATGCGAGACAATTAAGAACATCAATAGCAATGCATGAGATCTTTATTACCAACTGCGAGAAAGGAATGCATGAGAAAGAGTATGTTTTGCAGTTTCTACCCAGTTTAAAGATTTTAGGTAACAATTGAACAAGTAAAAGATGTCGTAGAATGATCAGTTATTAACCCTTTCACTGCTCTTTGCTCCATCTTTCCTAAATAAATGATCACTCTGAGACATCTTTTTTTTGTTCAATAGTTACCTGAAATCTTTAAACTGGGTAGAAATTGCAAAATATACTCTTTTTTTATACCTTCCTTTCTCGCAGATGCTAACAAAGATCTCATGCATTGCTAGTCAAGTTGTTAATTGTCTCCTATGGCAGTTAAGGTTAAGGAAAGATGGAATAATTAGCAGTGAAAGAGTTAATTAAGGTATTACAGTTCTACCATCACCGTTGCTACCATTACCATCACGCACACATATCGGCTAACACCATTATCTCTCAATCGTTTAACTGTTTTGGTTGTAAGTTGGTGTAAGTGCTTATAGTGTGTAGGTTAATATACCATAACTGCTCCCGTTGCCTCAGTCCATCCATCCTCTACCTTTTCTGCTTTCTCTTTCTCCTTCCACCGCTGTACCTTCTGGTCTATTGAAAGTTGACAGTATATGATTAGGCCGTGTAAGTAGTATGTAGTGTTTACGGCAATCTACCACCTTAGTCTCGTACATCCTTCTCCAGCTCTTCCACTTTTAAAATCTTCAAACTGGTGTGGCTTCTCAAGTGTCCCGGTGAAGTTTTAGTGTTATTAAATGAACGGTCAAAGAAAAACCGGAGTGATCGAGCAGTTCAAATTCAGTAAAATAGCCGCGTTATTCAAATACAAGCAAAAGGTGTGATTTTTTGTCATTAGCATTTGGAGAGCTAATTCTTTTGTTTCTTCCGACGCCATCGCTATCGCTTCGTACAGACTTTCTTTTTTATTAATACAATTAGGGCTTTTTACGGGAATTCATGAGCTAAAGACCTCGTATCTGAAAGCCCACCCCTTTTTGCAACCGTTACCCCGAGTGGAAGCCCTCCCTACCATCGGGCCGTGGACAGGATTGGAACCCGTGTTTTTTGAAGATCCGTCGGTCCCAAAAGCGCGCTTGGATCTATTGTATCACGGCGCCTCCCATAAGACATCACCGCGAAATGAGCTATTTAAAACTACAAGGAGTAGAGACACTGAGTAATGCAGAGAAAAAGAGATCTTCCCGCGAGATTATTACGAGACAAAGAAATCTATGCGGAACCAAATATCTATAACGAACAGAGACAAAGTGAGTGAGATTCAGTTACACTTCACCGCTGTATCATTAACCCCTTCAGTACTGCATGGGACACCTTTTCATATTTATTCTGCTTATTATTTGTCTATTTTATAGTTTCAGAAACTCATATTAGCATTAAAATAGTACTGACTCTGGCCATTAATCTTCCAACCTCCATAGACCTTTCCTAATGTCAATAAAATCGGCTAATTACACCAAAAACTAGTGGTAAAAATGTGTCTCAGTATTGAAGGGGGTTAACAGAGAGATGGTAAGGAATTTTTACACTAACCAAGTAACAATGAACAAAAAAATAAGAGAGGTGTGATTTACTGAGATCCCTGTCGGTGTTATAGCTCTTTTTGTTGTTATAGTCACCACTTGTAGTTGCAGTTTAGCGAAATACTTCCCGAAATACTGCACGAGAAAAGACTTATCCATTCACTGATTTTTTTCTATATTTTGTTATTTTCCGCTTGTTATTTTGATTGGTTAATTGATTGATCTTTTTGTTTGTGTAGGTTTTTAGCTCCTCAAATATGAATAAGATGATTTTTTTTCCTCTTTTCCTTGTTACTCCATATTTTCAGTTTCCCAGCAAATCAAACCTAAAATACAAATGAACCCAAAGCTCTTTTTTTTCTTCTTCTTTCTTTCGTTCTTATTAATTTATTTTCCTTGCACTATTCTCCCTTTTTTTCATACATACCAATAACTCCTATTTTCTTCACCCATTTCCTGCCTTACTGCTCCACGTTTCCCAGCAAATCACACCCAAAATACAAATTAACCCCAAACTCCTTTTCTTCTCCCTCTTCCTTGTTACTCCATGTTTTCCCGGCAAAGTACTCCTCTTTTTACGTCACGCAATGAAGAAAGCAGAGCAGTTCATCACTCACTCCAGCTTCAATTAGGTATAGTTATGCTGCACAGCTTTACACAGAAACACGTAGGACATTTTCTCTTTGTTCTTAAGCCGTGCCAGATCCAAGGCAACGCTATGCTGTAATATGCACTTAGATATATATAACAGCTGTATACCTACGTGAGTTCCTTCCATGATATTTCTTTCTATAAATTTCACAGTTCTTTTTTATTATCACTGTGACTATTATTTGTACCTTCGTGTTGTGTACTGATGGCGGAAAGAATGCAGTGTACTTAAGGTAATGGAAGTGCAGTTTTGAGATTAAGATACGTATTACAAGTCAGTCTCTCTCTCTCTCTCTCTCTCTCTCTCTCTCTCTCTCTCTCTCTCTCTCTCTCTCTCTCTCTCTCTCTCTCTCTCTCTCTCTCTCAAGTTTGGATGTTTTTTCGAGTAACAATCCGATTTTTTGTTTTTGTCATTTTCCCTCATATTTCTTTTCCGTTTTCACGTATTGTCGTATTTTAACGTTGTTGTGGATTTTCTTTCTCTTTTTTTTCTTCTTATTAATATTTAAGTTTTTACTCGTTGTTTTCTTTTTCTGGTTTTATATATAACATTATGTATATATTTGTATTTCCAAGGGATTTTTTGATGCATTCTTTCTTTACTCACTTATGCTTCCTTTCTATTTCTCTCTCGTCTCTATCTGAAACTATTTTTATTCTCTCTCTCTCTCTCTCTCTCTCTCTCTCTCTCTCTCTCTCTCTCTCTCTCTCTCTCTCTCTCTCTCTCTCTCTCTCTCTCTCTCTCTCTTTATCCGCCGTTCCCTTCATTCCTTTTCTTTCTACCCTATATAACCTCTCTATCCTTCCTCACTCTCTCCTTCCCTTCCTTTCTTTTCCTATTATCTTTATCTATCTTTATTTTATTCGCCTCACTTTCCTTCTCCTCTTCTCTGCTTTTGCTTTATATTCGTTAATGATTATTATCAGAGAGAGAGAGAGAGAGAGAGAGAGAGAGAGAGAGAGAGAGAGAATTATATAAATATGTATGTATATGTATATTCGCTTGTTCATCGACCCATAAACATGAACATCAATTCGTAAGCTACATGTTTGTGTGTGTGTGTGTGTGTGTGTGTGTGTGTGTGTGTGTGTGTGTGTGTGTGTGTGTGTGTGTGTGTGTGTGTGTGTGTATCTGTTCTCTCTTCTCTCTGTCTCTCTTCTCTCTCTCTCTCTCTCTCTCTCTCTCTCTCTCTCTCTCTCTCTCTCTCTCTCTCTCTCTCTCTCTCTCTCTCTCTCTCTCTCTCTCTCTTTATTAACAGGACACAGGTAGAGGTGGTATAGGAGGAGGAAGAGGAGGCGATGACGGAGGCATGAGAGGAGGAGGAAGAGGAGGAGGAGGAGGGAAAGGGGGCGAGTGGGAAATTAAATTGTCGACGCTCCATGAGAGCAAATTAAAGTGAGCCTCGTGTAGCTGGCGTGAACCCCGTCTTTGTCACATTACCTGCCTGGGCTCAAAGTTTGTCGCTGCCCAATTAGTCGCTCCAGCCGCCGTGATCGCTAATTGGGCAGTCAGTTTACATTGGTGCCGCGCGGCTGATCACACGACGCCACCAAACACACACACACACACACACACACACACACACACACACACACACACACACATACAGGCCCAGCACAGCAGCACGCCCCCTCACACGTCTAACGCCTCGATGACTGACTACATGGGTGACTGGCTGACTGGTTGACTGGTTGACTGACTGACTGGCTGCTGCTGCACTGTGCCCTCGCCTCACCTGCCACCTGTCACGTTGCATTACCTGGATGAATGTATAATTGCGTTTCGGATGGGAAAACTCATCGTCTGTGTGACAGGTGAGCGCTGCGCCGCCACCTGCCGGAGCGGGCGAGCACTCAACCCTGCTAATGACGCCGCCAGGAGCCCAAAAGGGAGTTGGACGTGATATAAATTAAGAGAGGTGTGGCGATGCGAGGCGTTCTGGCGTTTGTCAATAAGGACATTCTTTTAATTGGGGAAGCTGGGAGGAGGAGGTACAACGACGAGGAGGAGGAGGAGGAGGAGGAGGAGGAGGATGGATGGACAGGGGAGGGTTAGTTGGGTTGGCTGTTGTTCTGATGGTAATGGTCGTGGTAGTGGTGGTGGTGGTGGTGTCACGCCCTTCTTCTTTCTCCTCCTCCTCCTTCTCCTTCTCCTTATTCTTTTGTCTTTCTCTTACTTCTTTCCTTTCTCAGAGATCTTACCACTTCCCCTTCTTCACCCTCTCCTACCGCCACCACTGCTGCTATCCCCTTCCTCATCTCATCTTACATTCTTCTCCTTCCTCTTCTTCCTCCTTTTCCTCATCCTCTCTATCTATTATTTTCTTCTTCTTCTTCTTCTTCTTCTTCTTCTTCTTCTTCTTCTTCTTCTTCTTCTCCTTCCTATTTTTTTTCTATAAACTTTCCCTCCTCCTCCTCCTTCCACTCCACCATATATCCTGAGAGATATTGACAGTAATTTGTGTAGAGGGAGAGGAGGTGAAAAGTACAGGAAAGGAAGAGGACAGGAAAAATCAGGTCAATTGAGAAGAGAAAAATAGAAAGGAGAAGAGAGGAGATGGAAAAGTGAAAGAGATATAAGGTAAGAGGGAGAGAGGGAGGGAGGGAGGGATGGTAGAGGGAAGGGTTCCATCAAGACCCTCACTTTCTGGGGTTTCCGGCTTGACACTCGCTAAGGAGCTTCAGGACTTCCTTCTCTCTCTCTCTCCCCTCCCTTCCCTTCCCTGCTCTCCCTCCTTTCCTTACCGTCCGTCCCTCTCCTCGCCTTCCCTTACCCTTTTCCTCCGTTCATGACTGACACAATCCCATCACTCGTTACATGTGTTTATATAAGAACGAGGGAGGGAAGGGAGGTGTGTGTGTGTGTGTGTGTGTGTGTGTGTGTGTGTGTGTGTGTGTGTGTGTGTGTGTGCATGAAGGTTGTGGCGGTCTGCTCAATGTGTCTTTTTCCGTCTTCCACAGGTGTGGTTCAAGAACAGACGCGCTAAGTGGCGAAAACAGAAGCGCGAGGAGCAGGAGCGGTTGCGGCGGCTGAGAGATGACGCTGGGCAGGCGGAAGCCCACCCCGAGGACGCTCGAGACCCAGACTTGAGCAGCGACGAGGACGTGGGCGGCCCCGAGGCACTGGGCTCCGTGGAGGGGAAGGCCGGAGAGGCGTCCCCCAAACCCGTGTCCCAGGGCGAGACGGCGGGCGGTGGTCACAGCCCCGCCCCGGCCCCGCCCTTCTTCTCCCCGGCAAAGATGGCGGTGGAGTCAGACGGCAAACGGCCTGACCACCTGACTGCCGTGCACAGGGTTGCCCATGCCTGCCATGCAGACCTCAAGCCCACGCCCATTCCCGGCCATCCTCTAGGGGGCGGCCTGGACCCCCACGCTGCCCATCCCCCGCAGGGCTTTCTGCTGAACGACGACGACCTGCACGCCGTCAAGAGGAGACGAGTGTCCGCCGAATGTTCCGAGATCGAGCTCACCTAACAAGCTCCGCCGCCGCTTCGCCGCCCTCCCGCCCGGGCATCGCCGCCGCCCGCCCTTGTTGTATACTAGTCACTGGAGGACCTTCGCTTGGTGTTCTGCTGCGCAATGTACGTGTCTCGTGTGTGTGTGTGTGTGTGTGTGTGTGTGTGTGTGTGTGTGTGTGTGTGTGTGTGTGTGTGTGTGCGTGCAGTATTGTAGACAATGTATTTAAGAGTGAATGTGCAACTGCTATGTTGAGCACACTTACATAAATACACACACCCACCCACCCACCCACTGACACACACACACGCACACACACACACACACACACACACACACACACACACACACACACACACACACACACGGACTCTCAGTGTTCCCTGTTATGGGTTAAAAAAAATCTCCATGGTTGTATTCTGTCTCCCTTGTAACATAGTCTATAGCAGAAATGACGGAGTGCGTTCCCCCCTGCCAGGTGCATTCACTCACACAACTACATCATCAGACACACTGTTCCCATAACAAGCTGATTTGAACACACCGAAGGAGGCTCCCCATGATGAGAGTTAGCTCTATAATATACGTACCTTTCTTTTGTTTCTGTACATATTACTTCTCGTTGCTCTAAGTAATTCTGTCAGCTGTAATAAGATGAAATGTGAAAAAGGAGTGTAATATATTGTGTATTAGACTCAGTGTTCTTTTTCTTACCTTACTGGATGAGCGTGAGTGGCTTGTGGTAAAGTCAAGGTTCCATGCCGCATATCTTCGCTTTGAGCCGCTGCTGGAGTCTCGACGAAGGAAGTGAAGAACAGAGCGTCAGGTTGTAGGTTTAGGACAGAAACTCCCAACCTTGACCGATGTGGTGATTTCTGTAGAGTAAAGAAAATAAGGAGCTTAAAATCAATCACTATATTTGTATGTCTGTTTTATTTTTATCGATTAGTCTCAAGGCATCGGGCTGGAGATTCAAAGCAGGAACTTACAGCTTAAGCCTAATGAAATTTGTGAGGAATGAGAAAAAGAGAGAGAGAGAAAAAAAAAAAAACAATCTAGTGGCCTCATAGCAAGCAATTACAGGAAGAACTAAACGTCAGGATGTAGAGTTTCTGGGTAAATGATAGAAGAGCAAAACATCAGCTTGTTGATGTAGGATATGGATTCCCCAGCCTAAACTAAGGAAATGATTTATGTGGCATGGAAAATGTCAAAATTAAAATCAATCAACTTATCAATCAAGCAGTTTCAGGGCAAGGAACGGATCAACAAAACATCGAGTTGTATTAGATTCAGAACAAAACCTTCAAACTGAAACTCATACATATAGTAGTGATTTCTTCGGCATAAAAAGATAGAAACTGAAATCAATGTATCTGTCCGAGTTTGTGTCCAGATAGCATAGAGGAACAGCAATGTGTTGAAGATTTAGAACAGGAACTTCATGTCTAGACTCATGTGGTAATTTATGTGAGCCATGAAAATTGTGAAAATTTGAATCATTCAGTCTGTAAGTCAGTCAGCCAGTCAGTCTGTATCTATACGTAACATTCTTAACTCAAGACACTTATCCTGTATTTTGACTAGCACTTTCGACTCTCCTCCAAGACTGACACTTCAGTGGACTTTTCGTTAATTCCATATATAAATAAACTTGAACAAGTTCAAGGAACTTTACTCATCGATAGCTAAACAATGAACTTTAAAAGGTTTTGATATATATACGGACAGTACCATCCATTATATCTTGTTAGGAAGAAGGTGCAGTAGTCACTGAATTTGTATGGCTCGTCGAGGTGCAGTAAAACAAGGAACATATGCTGTGGCCAGTAAGATACCTACGGCGTTTTTGTCTTTTTTTTATGTAAGAGGGCCAGGGGAAGCAAAACCAATGAAAATAAAAAGCCCATTAATTTGCCAGTCCCCTTTAAAGTCCATAGAATTGCTGAAAGTCAGGGGACAACCAATGCTCAGTGAATGTTGGCTAGAGACAGCAGTTATAGTTATTGTGGATTCTAGAGACTAATACTCTTCTTTTGTAAGAGACGCGATGGAAAAGGAGCACAAAAGTATGGTTTGGAAAATATAAGCCCTTCCACATACATCAGTGTTGTATCAGTTCCGTTCATTGTTTTGGTGTCAACGAAAAAAATATATTGTTGCTTTGAATTCGGCTGACACATTCACATATGTCCGGCGCAGTACAGAGTTTTGACTCCCCGCGTCAATTCAGTCTCTGTTCAATTAAAAAAAGAAAAAAAATCGTCTTTCAGTATTTCAAGGACGCCAGACGAACACTGTGATTCTGTTCACAAGAATACACGATGAAGACTTATATAACTGGTTCAAATCATTCTGTTCTGTATGACTTATCACAAACACACTATAGAGACAGCAATCTCAAACAAAGTATTTTGAAAAAAATGCCCCATCATCAATGAATTAGTTGAGAGTAGCAAACTCCCCTTCATATTATCTTGTCTTCCATACTTCCTGTACTCACCTCCTTTTTCTCACCATATGATCAATCAATGCCAATTCAGCGTCTGAAAACTCGAGCATCTTGCAAACCACTAATCTTCTGCAGTACGAATGTGTGAACAGATGTCAGTGAAGCGCCATGGAATTCACTGACACTGTACTGACACGAAACTGACACTTCACTATGTGCGTGATTGGGCATTATACAGGAGCATTTTTTATTTTTTTATTTCCTGCTGACCGACTTCGTTACAACAGTCAGCAACGACAACAATAATCTGAGTGTTGAGAGTCCTAAAGAAGTCCACATTTAGGTCAGTAAAGCACATACTCAGCTCAGTTGTGGTGAAGAGGCCACAGAATGGAAGGTGTTGGAAGCATAAGGGGTAAAACATGACCCGAGAGACAGGTATTAAAGAATCCAGGTGAAGGCTCATTCAGACGACCTACAGTTACTCATGACGGACAGACACGGAAGTCACTGATTACCGACTCCAATAAACCGTAAAGAAAAAAAGAAAAAAACAGAAACAAAAAAGAACGAAAGAAAGCAAGGAAGAGAGAAAGAAAGTAGGAAAAGAAGAAGAAGAAGAAGAAGAAGAAGAAGAAGAAGAAGAAGAAAATGGCAACAACAATAACAAAAACAACAACAATAACAACAATAGCAACAATTACAGCTCTACTAACAACGTAAGTAAACTAATTTTTGCTAGTAAACGTGAAAAATACTAAGAAAAAAACATGAGAGAGAGAGAGAGAGAGAGAGAGAGAGAGAGAGAGAGAGAGAGAGAGAGAGAGAGAGAGAATCCCAACTCATTACCTCTCTCTCTCTCTTTATAATAACAATAACCAATAACAAACACAAACCAGCTGAGAAATTGGAGCAAAGATAAATAAATACACACACTTCCCTTCCTTCCCCATTGGTCAGCGTAAGCGCGAACCTTACCTTAAAATAAACACAGAATATAAATGAATGAAGGCCGCCAGACACCAGTGAAGTTATTCGAATCCAACACTGCTCTATATACACCCAGGTAGCACGTGTATTGATTCAGATGAGGTAACTTTATAGAGGAAGGACATTCTTTTAGCATTTTATTTCGTCAGTGTAGGTTAGAAAGACTGGGTTTGGTTATGTGAGAGAGAGAGAGAGAGAGAGAGAGAGAGAGAGAGAGAGAGAGAGAGAGAGAGAGAGAGAGAGAGAGAGAGAGAGAGAGAGAGAGAGAGTAAGGATCGTATTCAGAAACAGCTCTCTCACCATCACTATTTTCCAGGGTTATAGTTTAAGGTATTCGTGTTTTTTAAGGGCCCTTTTATGGCTCTGGCGATGGAGTGGCAAGGCCTCTCGTTTATTAAAGGGAGAAACTGTCTTTGAAATAAGGTTAGTTGTCTCT
>CM035190.1:6362755-6373837 GCA_020233015.1 Callinectes sapidus | reverse complement strand
ATAATAATAATAATAATAATAATAATAATAATAATAATAATTAAATAAATAAATAAAATAAGTAGTAAAAAGATATAAAAGGGAAACTAATATGAAGCACAAGTAACTGAACTAATACTGAAAATCACCTCATATAACATTTGTTCATTTTCTCAGATCACACTTTTTAACCTTTTTTTTTTTTCTCCCTCTCTCTCTTTTTAAATACAAAGTCGATATGGTGAGGCTCTCTGTACTATATGAACAAATGAGTCAAAACAAACTCATCTAAACCACACTTAATTGCACTAAGGCTAAGATTATCTCTCATAACACTGCCTTCTTTCCAGCCTCCACACCACGCTTAGCCACTTTTTAGAAGACTCCACAGCGTTATTATCACTGAATCGATGTAATGAACCTCCCTATTCTACATTAAAATAGTCAAAGAAAGCTAATCTGAACTGACCTAGCACTGAAATCATCTTACGTAACACTTTCCCGCGTCACGCCTAACCACTTTTTGAAGACTGCACCCACAATCTTGAGAGAGTGATCCTTCAGTGTCCATAACTCATCTCAGGTGACGTGAGGTTGGGTTAATTAAGTAAGGCTAAATTAGGTCTATATTCAGCAGGATAACTGGGAACTAAGATAACTGACGGGTTGATTTAAGCTTAATTATTAAGGCATGCATCATAAAAAGGAGGATCATATGGTATCAATATGGACTAGGAAAGGTTGGGTTGCAATGCTCAAACGTTTCGACTCTTTATCTCAACCCTTTTCAATAGATTCTAATGGAAGTTACTGAGGGTTTTCAAGTCTTTTTTTTTTTTTCTTCTTCTACTTCTTCTTTATGATTCTAATGATAGTTTAACAAGGATTATACACAAAGTATAATCTGATTTTATTTCAAAATATTTTAGTGGAGCTTACTGAATGTTTTTTTATGCTAAACAAGAATTCTACACAGATCGCACACAACGATTCATTCCGTTTTCTTTAAACAGACTCATATGAATTACTTAGAGTTTTCAGGAGCGTTTTCATGATTCTGGTGATAGTTTAACAAGGAACCTACATTCTTTCAACACCAAGAAATAAATGAATAAATAAATAAACAAATGAAAAATGAAAATGTGTAACCTGTAGCCTTTAAAAATAACCCAAGTGAGAACTCGAAAAGTTGAGGAATACATGTCATAGTATATAATACCAGAAAGACTTTAATCCTTTGACAACGATATGCAAAGGTTTATTGAACTCCAAGTACAGTGCAAACGTCCACAAGCACTTAGAAGAAAGGAAATAGTATCAGGCAAATAGATTTTTCCAATGTTCAGCTATTAAAGAATTTATAAATAGCTGGAAAACAAAAGATAAAATAGCTTGTGATTTAGTGGTCGTATGTCGATAGAGATAATTTCAAGTAATGGACTATGACACATTAAAAAAAAAACAGACCTATGAATATGGATAACTGTGAAAGAGATAAGAATGCAGCAATATTTACAAATGACATTTATTTACATAACCGTGACAGATCCTTATATTTTATTCCCCACATGTATTTCTCTTTGTTGTTGTTGATGTAAGCTGTAGTCGATGAATCTATCCCACAGTCTATTTATCGACGAAGACTGGAAGGTAGGTGCCTCGTTCAGCCCAGTGCGACCACACAGCGTCAGGAAGACAGGCTGAGGCGCGCGCGCACACACACACACACACACACACACACACACACACACACACACAGAGGGTAGGGGCTGGGTGGGGGTCTTGGCGGTAGTTACGTGCAGCTCGCGGTGCCTGGCGTCCTCGGGGTATCATGGCGGACGGAAAAACGTTAATCCGAGCGATAACCGGCTCTAAACTCGTCCCCTTTTCTGCACATCATTTCACGCTTAAATCGATGCTCTTCTAATGCCCTCCCGGGGGATTTTGTCCTTGCGGTGAGGCAGCGTAAGGGCGAACAGGACGAGTGTTGCTATAATTGGTTACCACTTTACTGACTCCAAGCAACAGGTAAGCCAACGAGAGAGGACGAGGACTACAAATTCTCCCGACGCGCCAAAATGAGCTCTGCGGGAAGGGATGCAAGTGGCGAAGGTGGAGCAGCGCGGCGTGAGGGATGCGCCTCCGTGCTGGCAGCGATGGCGGTCGTGGGGTAAAGGCGGTAATCTGAGGATGATCCGGCGGCGTGCGTGGGGCGGCGCCAGACTGCCATATAGCCACGACACACCCACAATTATTGCTACATTTTCACCCTCGCCACGCCGCTCCACCACACGTAGTCACCTCTGCCAAGCTCACATCCACCTGTTGTCAATCGCCGCTTTGCAAAAATGTCCGCAGATTGAGCGAAGTTGGCACACGAGAAACAGTCCGGTGTGTAAAATCTGTGCCGTGGTCGCGTCTCCCGGAGAATTTCGCCTTAAGCTGATTGGTCGGCCCGATAACGTGGGATTGGTTGGCTAATCCCACCGCCGGCCTCCCCGCCAACCAACGCGACGCGCTCTTACACACTGTGCTGCTGCTGCTCAGGCGACTCCACCACTGCAAGTCTCGCCACGACCCTTAGTAATGGTTCTCTTTGCCATCACTCACTCTCCCTTTCCACCTTTAAACCACCGTATCTGCAAAACTCTTTGATGCCGCCAATAAAACAAGAGGGAATCTGTCCGCACCGTGCGTTCTTCCCCCGTCCCTTTGCTACATAAGCTGCAGAGGCCTGGGATACACACACGCCGGGCTACATAGTACGATACACATGTGGACAAATACCTGACTGCTGATGAATCCCTGGGACTTACTGGGATCACGCCGCCGGGCCACTGGTTAATCTTTTCATTGATATTTTAATTAACAATGTGTCTGCCAATCGCCCCGCTGGTCAAACACCGTGTAATGACAATGGAGTCGTTGTGAGAACCTCCGCGGGTGGGAAGGTTTTGTGGGGTGACGGGGAAAGAGAGGGAGGGGAAGGGGGAAGGTGAGGGAGAGGGTGAGGGATATTGGTATAGTACTGGTGGTGGTGATGGTGGTGGGAGGGAGAGGGGGTGTTTATACATACTATAGTAAAACTAAATTGTACTGACCCATAGGGTAGTGCCCATAATCCGTACGACGTTGCCATATCTCTCATTACTTCAACGAAAACGGAATAACAGTTCTTTATTCAACTTAATATATCACTTGGCGAGAGAGAGAGAGAGAGAGAGAGAGAGAGAGAGAGAGAGAGAGAGAGAGAGAGAGAGAGAGAGAGAGAGAGAGAGAGAGAGAGAGAGAGAATGATGATCTTTGCAGATGATTATGCCATAAGTAATTGAAATAAACTAAAGATGTTGATTATATAAATGAAATTGGGACTGATAATTTCCATAATATTTTCTGTTATGTGCTCTTGAGATACCCAGAGGTAAAAAGGAAAAAACACGAGGCAGTATTTTTCTTTTAGTTCTTCCTTCATCTTCCTGTGTAGATTTCTAATTTTCTTTTCTTGGAAAACACTTGTCCAAGTCATCGAAGCTTGTTATTATTGCAGAGCAGTTCTTTTTCGGAGAACTGGACACAGGCTGACAGGATTGTGTTACTGTGCAGCATGTCTTATTTGGGCTGGGATAAATCCTTTTTTGTGGTTTCAGATATTGCCACTGCTGTTCTCTTTCTCGCTTGATTTGTGGATATAAGTGGTCCTCTATTTGCCTTTTCTTTGTAAGAAGTATTTATCAATCTACAGACCAAGTTCTTGGTTTGGCTGTGTCACACGCAGTGGGACGAGGAAGCATCTGAGTGTCCTTCCATTGTGGTGACCAGATGAGAAGGGAGTCGATTTGCATCTGTGTGGTGACCTGACTCATCCCCCCCCCCCCACCTACGGAAAATCCCTCCTCAGGTCGAGTGGCATCGTCGCCTGACCTGAAGTGCAACGTCGTCATACATTACGTGAAATACCTTCGATTAATTACGCGTACAACGCTTATTTGTATTGATAAATGTATAAAGGAATTCTCCATCCACTCAGCAAAGGGCTGAACCTCTCGCCTGGTGTGAGGGTTTTTCAAGAGTTGCACCACAACTGCTGCCTCCATGTTCAACACTATGGGTCCTGCCACCACCAGCAGGATGCAGTCGCTTTCATCACCCTTCATGATGAGAAAGTTGCCTCAGTATTACTTATTACAGTGTCATCCAACAAGTCTTCATTCCTTCATTCCCTATAGATAATAGATTATTCTGGAACTGATTGCCTTCCTACAAATTTTCTCCTTTTAATGTATAAAATGCTGAAGGCAGATGTGATCGATGTAAAAGAAATGATAATTACGTCTGATAAATTTCACTAATACAGTACGTATGTGCAACTCTAATGAAAATAAATATCTATGACAGCTGGAAATAAAAGAGTATCAATGGAGAGAGACAGATTACAAGTGAAAGGATCTAGGATAAGAGGTCAAGCTCAGCAAGGGACTAAAATAATGAACAATGAATAGAAGAACCGAGATGCAAAGGTTATGGTTTTGCTGATGGAAAGATCTAATCAGGAAGTGACAGCAACGTCAGTCTTTGCTCCCCAACACCGAGGAAATTACTCGTACACCTCTCTCTCTCTCTCTCTCTCTCTCTCTCTCTCTCTCTCTCTCTCTCTCTCTCTCTCTCTCTCTCTCTCTCTCTCTCTCTCTCTCGTACAACCGGTTCACGTATATATTTGATTAAAAAAAATTTTCGATATTTTCGTAGTTGTGTTTCTCCGTCCTGTAGAACACATTTCATCTCAACACACAAGAACACAACATTTTCATAAACTAAATCAACAACAAAGTAGGAATAAAATCCACAAAAAGTTACAAAATATTAATAAATTTGACAAGTTCAAGGAGTCATAAAACTTAATACAGTAGTTACAGATTCTAGGAATAAACTATGAAATGCAGCACCGTCATGATAAAAACAATCATGGAGAGAAAAAAAAAATACCATTCACAGACCGTCTCACCATTCACTCACTGCACACACCACCACCACCACCACCACCTCAAAAGTGGATCTTCTCGTGCTGGGCAATGTCAGCGCTTGCCTTGAAACACTTGCCACAAGAGCGTCACACTTGAACTTTCTCACGTCAGTGTGTCTGTACATATGTATCCGTCATTCAGTCAGGCAGGCACGGTCAGACCCCCAAGTAAAACCGGGTAGGGATCGTGGCTAGAGGCTCGCCCGCGCCAAAGCCTCGACCCCGACCTCTGCCTCTAAAACTGGAGGCGGCCGTGGAGGGTTTTTTTTTACAGGGAGGGTGTGCAAGCCCCACCCCAACCAGTTAAGTCAGCCTTGGGCAGGACACACAGATATCCCTGAGGCTGCCCAAAAAGAAAGGAGGCACTTCTGTGACGTCATGACCTCACCTCATACCTTTACTCCGAGAGTTTCAGGATGTGAAAAGGAGTTCGGGACTATTCGGCCACAATATTTTCAGCCGTGACCCTTTACGTTCGTTAGAGTTTTAGGGTGTTGAGTAAAAGGTATTGGTGGAGAAAGCTGTTGCTTTAACGAATAAACCTGTGGGAAGTATACATTATTCCGTATTTCCTTTATACACTTTCCGTGGAAAATTACTCATTTAGTATTTATTATCATTTAAAGTTTTACCCTAGGGCGCTCTTGAGGGCAGCAAACTTTAAAAAAAAAATAAATAAATAAATAAATAAAAATAAAATAAAATAAATGCATCAGTGTGTTTTCAGAAGGTTAGAGCAAGCTTGGCGTCGGCATAGGTTTAGTTTCAATAAAATGCGTAAATGGAGATTTATACGAACACAAATCTAGGGATGTTTCCCCCAAATCTACAAATCCCCCCCCCCCCTTATCCTACAGGTTTTCGCTAGATTTTGGGATTTCTTCATAATGGTTTGCCAATGGCAGGTTTCCTCATTTCATATCCTGGGCATCAAAATACAACAATTAATGCATTTTTTATTACTTAATACCGGACTGATGATTTTCTCAATCTTTGTCGACTAAAATCGACGTAACTCTAGCTTTTTAAATTTGTCATGATCTATCATAGAAGCCCAAATGCAAATAAATAATGTAATTGGAAATAGTTTAACTGTGAATATTGTATAGAAGTCCTAATGTTGATGTTTTCCAGTGAAGTTACAAAATCAGATTCCATTTAAGCTCGTACTGGTGATGTAAACAAAACAAGCCACGAGCAGCCGGCATCACTCCATAAGCCACCCACACTCCAGTGACACACTCCACAGTCACCAGCAGACTCCGAGGGTGGTTCCCAAGACCTGGCTGGCCTTCAAGACGATCACCAATACCAGAATAATATTCAAGGAAAGTGGACGGCTTGCCACAATCCAACCCAAAATTTCCTATGACCAGCACCTTCATTACCACAGCCCTCAAGGCATCCAAATCCTGAACTAGAAAGGGCTCATAAGAACTATAACGTCTTCACAGCCCTAACAACAACAATAACAACCTGAACAAGAACCAAAGTGCTGCTAAAATGCTGTTGGTGGTTAACTGAATGTCTTATAGCTTTACAAAGAAACGTAACTGAATATCAGTAATACCCTGGCTATAGAGAAAACATGAACCCCAGCACAGAACAACCAGAAGAGAACAGTGGTGAAAAGTAAGTGTTTTGTGCATTCAGTAATTCTTCATTTTATTTCTCATGTATATGCACAAATACTATGCAGTATTAATGCTATGACAAACAGCCCTTTGCAAGTAGTAGCTTTATGGGCATAAAGTAAACTATATAGTGGCTTTCCTAGACAATTTATAGCCCAACCAACAATGTTCTGATATGACATTTTTCTGGTGAGAAATTAAGTTAATTATTTGGTGATGTACATCTTTTCGGTTACCAGTTAAAACGTCCAAGTCGAAACTGCCTCGTCACAAAGCAAAGCAACCAAAAGAAAAAGCGCTCCTTTTCAAAATGGCCCCGAGTCAAAACTTTCACAGTTCAGTTCAGCTCAGTTAGTGGTTGGGTGTTTGGAATAAAGAAAAATATATGTACATAAAATAAATTCTATTAAATTCATGAAAATATCTTAAATATACAATTTACAAGAAATTTGGAATTATAAAATCATAAATACAAATGTAATCCAAATCACTGTGTTAACCATGTTCACACTGGTCCCACCACCCACACCTCAGTGTGCACTTCTCTCTCAAGCAATGTTGTTTAGTCTATTTTGTCATGTATAGTGCTTATATACAGTATTTGTCATACATAACTATTTTCAAGCAACAAACCCCCTTTAATCCATTAAATCAAGTGCTGGGTGTATTGATATGCTGGTGGTGGGGATAATCATTATCAACCTGGTCTTACTTAGGCATTGGTCATTATGCGTTGATGGAAGTATTAAAATTTACCCAACATTTTCAGAATACAAACAGGCCTACAAATACGAATAACACGCCTTTCCAAGTTATGCTCAATCCAGGACTGTTTTCATTAAGGGATGCTTATGTCTTTGAAATCTGAGGCCACTGTAGCAAAGAGCCGTTTTAACTGGATACTCACCTTTTCCGTTGCAAATGTATGTTTTCTGTATTTGACTGTTCTTCAGCTCCAACTTATGCCTACCTCTCATTCCCAACAATCTTGGGAAACCTGTGAGAAAATGGGATTTTTAGGTGGGCAGAATATTAAACTGAGTAATGTGCAATGCAAAAGAGATTGGAAATCAACGAAATCACATCGAAATCTCTGAAAATACTTTGATGATAGTGACAGTGGTGGCAACAAGCTGTCAGCTGTCACCATCACTTCACCAGACTAATGGATAGCTAACCAAATTAACTTACCGGTAATCAAACTAAATTTTAATAACCTAATCAAACAAATGTAAACTAACTAAACTGATAAGCTAATTTAACTAATCCAGTTTAACCTAACCAAACTAGACCTAATTAAAGTCTTTACCTAATGTATATTCATAAGGTTTGACGATGCACTGGAAATAAAGACGACATCCCTCTCAGACAGACATCTTTTTCAGACTAATTGAAATATTTCAAAATGCACTTTTTTCTCTTTATGGTGGAATAAAATTATATGGTGGTTTTAATTCATATTGAATGTTTTAATTGGCCAGTGGCTACTTTCACAAACAAAAGAACCAATCATTGTCCCTAATTTTGTACTTATCCAACAAATATAACCATCTATGTTAGCCTTTTTGTTGGGTTAGTTTTTTTTAGCCCTTAGCTGGTTTTCCTCTTACAAAAGAAAAAAGTCTTAACATTCAAGTCCTGTATAGATTGATTTCATTAAACGTCAAGGTTTTAGTTAATTGGCATACTTGAAATAAACATAACCAGTTTTTTTTTGTCCCCTTTCACATTGAACTAGTTAAACAGGATGAATAAGGTAGATAGCGTCAAAGCCATTAGGTGTGTAATATACAGTTCCAATAATTTTCTTTGTATTTAGTGTTTTCTCATTGTATCAAATCCTATGATCAGCTTAGAATCTACTTGGCTTCTGATTACTGCTGCATCTGTCATTGTATCAAGTTGTTATCAAGTTGTAATTCTAATCTTTCCAGATGGGGCTTTGACTTGTACCCTGAGAGACGAGGGGAAAAATACAAACCATCACTGACAAAAATAGCTCTTCTCGGGGAGGGGCGAGAACAGTCTCAAAAGATCAAGTGTGAGAAGAATGTGTGGTATTGTGCCCAGAGCAGTAAGTATTGATTCAGAATGATAATGATATAGATTACTTTATAAAGAAACAGTTATGTATAAGCACTACTCATTATTATTCTTATATTGCCTGCTGTGTTCATTAGTATTTACAAGCCATAATTTTAGCAGTAATAATCTCCATCTTTCTGTCTGTAGGTCCCCTTGTAAAGCTGATGCTGGCAGCCCTAAAGTCATCTGGCTGGTGAGTAATGTAGTTAGTTAGGCATAGACACAGATTCTGAGAGAGATAAGGGAATATCCAATGATGGTTGTGGGATTTGCCATAATTTTCCAATTCATTGTTCTTCCTAGCCCTTTGATGTCTTTCTCTTTAGTGTTGAGTAAATTCTATATTACTTTACTTTTTCTGAAGAGAAAAGATATAAATTTTGTTTTGTAAATAGTGAAAGAATGGCATTTTTACAGACTATACATCTTTTATAAATTTTATCAATCTCTTTTCTCTGAAAAATTTGCCTCTTAAACTGAACTAATTTAAATGGGTTATGTATTTAGATGCTGCGAGGTTTGCTTTCTTTCAATATATAGTTTCATTACATCAGTGTTTAGTTAATCCACGGTAACAATTACCTTTATATGAGTTTTCACGTAATCAACTTTCCCATTTTTCATTCCTCAGTGAAGTGGATTTAACGAGACATGTGTCCTGTGAGGTGTGCGATGTGTCTGTCAGTGGAGGATACGACTCAGAGTTGAACCAGGTAAAAGGTGTAGGAAATCAATTACTTGATGGCAGCATCTGACATAAGACAAGTGGTGAACTACATATTATCCATTTGCCCTTGATTGCTTTTCATTCTTGTACACAAAACCAAGTTTGGTCTTTATTGCACTTGCCTTGAAAGGAAATCCTCATTGATATTAAAATCTAGTCTCTGCATTTTTACCATGAGTGCATGTAAATTTACATTCTATTGCACTTTATCAAGGCAAAGCAATACTGTTATGTGTTATCTATCAAGTTCTAATTACATTTCCTATACAAAGTAGGATATGATGTTCTTTATATTGGTAAGTATAGAAAACTTATGGGATGTGACACAGGTAGCACAAATGCTGTAATGTAAAGACTATATTTGGCAATTTACCATTTGGAGCTCATTTGAAAATAACATTATTCATATGTGTACTTCTGGTGTGCATGATACTGATTGCCTTCAATCACTCATTACTAAATTGTTCATAATCTGCTTCAGTAAAAAGATATTAAATTTCATTGGCCTCACCAGTGATGCAATCCTTAGGTTCCTGGATATTCTTAGTTTTTAGAGTGCATATATTTCTTCCTTTAAGCCTGTAATTAATAAGTCTGGGGAAGTTAGTGGTCATGCAATAGCTCCATATTTTGAGAACAGATGCCATGGAAATGTTTAAGAATTCATATCAAAACTCAAGATTTGTAGGCTGTAGCTCCATTTTATTGCAACAAAAACTCTTTGTTAAGGTTCATTGCAGACTCAAGAGTGTTTCATCTTCAAGTTTAAATTTCATATGGTCACCAAATTTTTTTTTATTTTTCCTTTAGACTTCAGAGATATTTTCAAGAAATGAACTCTTGACAATAAATTACCAAATGTAGACTTTATAGTATAGCATCTGTTCTATTTGTGAGAAACCTAAAAGCATGCTGCTGTTCACCATGTATTATTTATGTTATGGTAAGATGTAATGTTGATTCCTTTATGTAAAAATTAAAATATGCATGAAAATGATAACATTAATTATTATATTATCACTACTAGTACTATTATTGTTGTTATTATTTTCATAAACAGGTAATCATCATTATCACGATTACATTTAGTTGTGTTTTCAGAGTATTATGAATAATGTTGTTCTAGAACATTTACTTTCTTTTCTCAGATTGTAGTTTGCCAGAATGTGGCACGCACAGAAGGTCTGACTCAGGGGGTGCTCACACATGAATTAATTCACATGTTTGACTACTGCCGCAACAAACTTGATTTCAAGAACATAGACCACTTGGCCTGCACAGAAGTTAGAGCTGCCAATTTGGCCCATTGTTCCTTCCTGTCAGCAGTCGCACAGGGCGATGCCTCTCCACTCCATATTGCTAAGGCCCATCAGGTGTGCTATATTATATCTTCTTATCTCCTGCCCAAGTTTCCATTCTCTCTCTCTCTCTCTCTCTCTCTCTTACTTTCCTTCATCATCCTTGCAAGTGATCTTAAAAATACCTATTGCTTATATTCCCCATCCATCTGAGTGTGTTTACACAACACTGTTCCCATATTCATATATAAACTTTCACTTCATCAATTGTCACTACCTCAACATCCAACATTGTACATGCTACATTCAGTATCCCTGGCTGTGATTCTTTACTCATGA
>CM035190.1:6326839-6362655 GCA_020233015.1 Callinectes sapidus | reverse complement strand
GAGAGAGAGAGAGAGAGAGAGAGAGAGAGAGAGAATGATGATCTTTGCAGATGATTATGCCATAAGTAATTGAAATAAACTAAAGATGTTGATTATATAAATGAAATTGGGACTGATAATTTCCATAATATTTTCTGTTATGTGCTCTTGAGATACCCAGAGGTAAAAAGGAAAAAACACGAGGCAGTATTTTTCTTTTAGTTCTTCCTTCATCTTCCTGTGTAGATTTCTAATTTTCTTTTCTTGGAAAACACTTGTCCAAGTCATCGAAGCTTGTTATTATTGCAGAGCAGTTCTTTTTCGGAGAACTGGACACAGGCTGACAGGATTGTGTTACTGTGCAGCATGTCTTATTTGGGCTGGGATAAATCCTTTTTTGTGGTTTCAGATATTGCCACTGCTGTTCTCTTTCTCGCTTGATTTGTGGATATAAGTGGTCCTCTATTTGCCTTTTCTTTGTAAGAAGTATTTATCAATCTACAGACCAAGTTCTTGGTTTGGCTGTGTCACACGCAGTGGGACGAGGAAGCATCTGAGTGTCCTTCCATTGTGGTGACCAGATGAGAAGGGAGTCGATTTGCATCTGTGTGGTGACCTGACTCATCCCCCCCCCCCCACCTACGGAAAATCCCTCCTCAGGTCGAGTGGCATCGTCGCCTGACCTGAAGTGCAACGTCGTCATACATTACGTGAAATACCTTCGATTAATTACGCGTACAACGCTTATTTGTATTGATAAATGTATAAAGGGATTCTCCATCCACTCAGCAAAGGGCTGAACCTCTCGCCTGGTGTGAGGGTTTTTCAAGAGTTGCACCACAACTGCTGCCTCCATGTTCAACACTATGGGTCCTGCCACCACCAGCAGGATGCAGTCGCTTTCATCACCCTTCATGATGAGAAAGTTGCCTCAGTATTACTTATTACAGTGTCATCCAACAAGTCTTCATTCCTTCATTCCCTATAGATAATAGATTATTCTGGAACTGATTGCCTTCCTACAAATTTTCTCCTTTTAATGTATAAAATGCTGAAGGCAGATGTGATCGATGTAAAAGAAATGATAATTACGTCTGATAAATTTCACTAATACAGTACGTATGTGCAACTCTAATGAAAATAAATATCTATGACAGCTGGAAATAAGAGTATCAATGGAGAGAGACAGATTACAAGTGAAAGGATCTAGGATAAGAGGTCAAGCTCAGCAAGGGACTAAAATAATGAACAATGAATAGAAGAACCGAGATGCAAAGGTTATGGTTTTGCTGATGGAAAGATCTAATCAGGAAGTGACAGCAACGTCAGTCTTTGCTCCCCAACACCGAGGAAATTACTCGTACACCTCTCTCTCTCTCTCTCTCTCTCTCTCTCTCTCTCTCTCTCTCTCTCTCTCTCTCTCTCTCTCTCTCTCTCTCTCTCTCTCTCTCGTACAACCGGTTCACGTATATATTTGATTAAAAAACTTTTTCGATATTTTCGTAGTTGTGTTTCTCCGTCCTGTAGAACACATTTCATCTCAACACACAAGAACACAACATTTTCATAAACTAAATCAACAACAAAGTAGGAATAAAATCCACAAAAAGTTACAAAATACTAATAAATTTGACAAGTTCAAGGAGTCATAAAACTGAATACAGTAGTTACAGATTCTAGGAATAAACTATGAAATGCAGCACCGACATGATAAAAACAATCATGGAGAGAAAAAAAAAACTACCATTCACAGACCGTCTCACCATTCACTCACTGCACACACCACCACCACCATCACCACCTCAAAAGTGGATCTTCTCGTGCTGGGCAATGTCAGCGCTTGCCTTGAAACACTTGCCACAAGAGCGTCACACTTGAACTTTCTCACGTCAGTGTGTCTGTACATATGTATCCGTCATTCAGTCAGGCAGGCACGGTCAGACCCCCAAGCAAAACCGGGTAGGGATCGTGGCTAGAGGCTCGCCTGCGCCAAAGCCTCGACCCCGACCTCTACCTCTAAAACTGGAGGCGGCCGTGGAGGGTCTTTTTTTACAGGGAGGGTGTGCAAGCCCCACCCCAACCAGTTAAGTCAGCCTTGGGCAGGACACACAGATATCCCTGAGGCAAGATTACTGGCTGCCCAAAAAGAAAGGAGGCACTTCTGTGACGTCATGACCTCACCTCATACCTTTACTCCGAGAGTTTCAGGATGTGAAAAGGAGTTCGGGACTATTCGGCCACAATATTTTCAGCCGTGACCCTTTACGTTCGTTAGAGTTTTAGGGTGTTGAGTAAAAGGTATTGGTGGAGAAAGCTGTTGCTTTAACGAATAAACCTGTGGGAAATATACATTATTCCGTATTTCCTTTATACACTTTCCGTGGAAAATTACTCATTTAGTATTTTATTATCATTTAAAGTTTTACCCTAGGGCGCTCTTGAGGGCAGCAAACTTAAAAAAAAAAAAAAAAAAAAAAATGCATCAATGTGTTTTCAGGTTAGAGCAAGCTTGGCGTCGGCATAGGTTTGGTTTCAATAAAATGCGTAAATGGAGATTTATACGAACACAAATCTAGGGATGTTTCCCCCAAATCTACAGATCCCCCCCCTTATCCTACAGGTTTTCGCTAGATTTTGGGATTTCTTCATAATGGTTTGCCAATGGCAGGTTTCCTCATTTCATATCCTGGGCATCAAAATACAACAATTAATGCATTTTTTATTACTTAATACCGGACAGATGATTTTCTCAATCTTTGTCGACTAAAATCGACGTAACTCTAGCTTTTTAAATGTTATGATCTATCATAGAAGCCCAAATGCAAATAAATAATGTAATTGGAAATAGTTTAACTGTGAATATTGTATAGAAGTCCTAATGTTGATGTTTTCCAGTGAAGTTACAAAATCAGATTCCATTTAAGCTCGTACTGGTGATGTAAACAAAACAAGCAACGAGCAGCCGGCATCACTCCATAAGCCACCCACACTCCAGTGACACACTCCACAGTCACCAGCAGACTCCGAGGGTGGTTCCCAAGACCTGGCTGGCCTTCAAGACGATCACCAACACCAGGATATTATTCAAGAAAAGTGGACGGCTTGCCACAATCCAACCCAAAATTACCTATGACCAGCACCTTCATTACCACAGCCCTCAAGGCATCCAAATCCTGAACTAGAAAGGGCTCATAAGAACTATAACGTCTTCACAGCCCTAACAACAACAATAACAACCTGAACAAGAACGAAAGTGCTGCTAAAATGGTGTTGGTGATTAACTGAATGTCTTATAGCTTTACAAAGAAACGTAATTGAATATCAGTAATACCCTAGCTATAGAGAAAACATGAACCCCAGCACAGAACAACCAGAAGAGAACAGTGGTGAAAAGTAAGTCTTTTGTGCATTCAGTAATTCTTCATTTTATTTCTCATGTGTATGCACAAATACTTTGCAGTGCCGTATTAATGCTATGACAAACAGCCCTTTGCAAGTAGTAGCTTTATGGGCATAAAGTAAACTATATAGTGGCTTTCCTAGACAATTTATAGCCCAATCAACAATGTTCTGATATGACATTTTTTTCTGGTGAGAAATTAAGTGAACTGTTTAGTGATGTACATCTTTTCGGTTACCAGTTAAAACAGCCCGAGTCGAAACTGCCTCGTCACAAAGCAAAGCAACCAAAAGAAAAAGCACTCCTTGTCAAAATGGCCCCGAGTCAAAACTTTCACAGTTCATTTCAGTTCAGTTAGTGGTTGGGGGTGTTTGGAATAAAGAAAAAATATATGTACATAAAGTAAATTCTATTAAATTCATGAAAAATATCTTAAATATACAATTTACAAGAAATTTGGAATTATAAAATCATAAATACAAATGTAATCCAAATCACTGTGTTAACCATGTTCACACTGGTCCCACCACCCACACCTCAGTGTGCACTTGTCTCTCAAGGAATGTTATTTAGTCTATTTTGTCATGTATAGTGCTTATATAGAATATTTGTCATACATAAGTATTTTCAAGCAACAAACCCCCTTTAATCCATTAAATCAAGTGCTGGGTGTATTGATATGCTGGTGGTGGGGATAATCATTATCAACCTGGTTTTACTTAGGCATTGGTCATTATGGGTTGATGGAAGTATTAAAATTTACCCAACATTTTCAAAATACAAACAGGCCTACAAATATGAATAACGCGCCGGTTTTCATTAAGGGATGTTTATGTCACTGAAATCTGAGGCCACTGTGGTAAAGAGCCGTTTTAACTGGATACTCATCTTTTCCATTGCAAATATATGTTTTCTGTATTTGACTGTTCTTCAGCTCCAAATTATGCCTACCTCTCATTCCCAACAATCGGAGACCTGTGAGAAAATGTGATTTTTTTAGGTGGACGGAATATTAAATTGAGTAATGTGCAATGCAAAAGAGATTGGAAATCAACAAAATAACATCAAAATCTCTGAAAATACTTTGATGATAGTGACAGTGGTGGCAACAAGCTGTCAGCTGTCACCATCACTTCACCAGACTAATGGATAGCTAACCAAATTAACTTACTGGTAATCAAACTAAATTGTAATAACCTAATCAAACAAATGTAAACTAACTAAACTGATAAGCTAATTTAACTAATCCAGTTCAACCTAACCAAACTAGACCTATGTGACCTAACCTAACTGGCAAGGTAAGAAATTAAATTAAAGTCTTTACCTAATGTATATTCATAAGGTTTGACGATGCACTGGAAATAAAGACGACATCCCTCTCAGACAGACATCTTTTTCAGACTAATTGAAATATTTCAAAATGCACTTTTTTCTCTTTATGGTGGAATAAAATTATATGGTGGTTTTAATTCATATTGAATGTTTTAATTGGCCAGTGGCTACTTTCACAAACAAAAGAACCAATCATTGTCCCTAATTTTGTACTTATCCAACAAATATAACCATCTATGTTAGCCTTTTTGTTGGGTTAGTTTTTTTTAGCCCTTAGCTGGTTTTCCTCTTACAAAAGAAAAAAGTCTTAACATTCAAGTCCTGTATAGATTGATTTCATTAAACGTCAAGGTTTTAGTTAATTGGCATACTTGAAATAAACATAACCAGTTTTTTTTTGTCCCCTTTCACATTGAACTAGTTAAACAGGATGAATAAGGTAGATAGCGTCAAAGCCATTAGGTGTGTAATATACAGTTCCAATAATTTTCTTTGTATTTAGTGTTTTCTCATTGTATCAAATCCTATGATCAGCTTAGAATCTACTTGGCTTCTGATTACTGCTGCATCTGTCATTGTATCAAGTTGTTATCAAGTTGTAATTCTAATCTTTCCAGATGGGGCTTTGACTTGTACCCTGAGAGACGAGGGGAAAAATACAAACCATCACTGACAAAAATAGCTCTTCTCGGGGAGGGGCGAGAACAGTCTCAAAAGATCAAGTGTGAGAAGAATGTGTGGTATTGTGCCCAGAGCAGTAAGTATTGATTCAGAATGATAATGATATAGATTACTTTATAAAGAAACAGTTATGTATAAGCACTACTCATTATTATTCTTATATTGCCTGCTGTGTTCATTAGTATTTACAAGCCATAATTTTAGCAGTAATAATCTCCATCTTTCTGTCTGTAGGTCCCCTTGTAAAGCTGATGCTGGCAGCCCTAAAGTCATCTGGCTGGTGAGTAATGTAGTTAGTTAGGCATAGACACAGATTCTGAGAGAGATAAGGGAATATCCAATGATGGTTGTGGGATTTGCCATAATTTTCCAATTCATTGTTCTTCCTAGCCCTTTGATGTCTTTCTCTTTAGTGTTGAGTAAATTCTATATTACTTTACTTTTTCTGAAGAGAAAAGATATAAATTTTGTTTTGTAAATAGTGAAAGAATGGCATTTTTACAGACTATACATCTTTTATAAATTTTATCAATCTCTTTTCTCTGAAAAATTTGCCTCTTAAACTGAACTAATTTAAATGGGTTATGTATTTAGATGCTGCGAGGTTTGCTTTCTTTCAATATATAGTTTCATTACATCAGTGTTTAGTTAATCCACGGTAACAATTACCTTTATATGAGTTTTCACGTAATCAACTTTCCCATTTTTCATTCCTCAGTGAAGTGGATTTAACGAGACATGTGTCCTGTGAGGTGTGCGATGTGTCTGTCAGTGGAGGATACGACTCAGAGTTGAACCAGGTAAAAGGTGTAGGAAATCAATTACTTGATGGCAGCATCTGACATAAGACAAGTGGTGAACTACATATTATCCATTTGCCCTTGATTGCTTTTCATTCTTGTACACAAAACCAAGTTTGGTCTTTATTGCACTTGCCTTGAAAGGAAATCCTCATTGATATTAAAATCTAGTCTCTGCATTTTTACCATGAGTGCATGTAAATTTACATTCTATTGCACTTTATCAAGGCAAAGCAATACTGTTATGTGTTATCTATCAAGTTCTAATTACATTTCCTATACAAAGTAGGATATGATGTTCTTTATATTGGTAAGTATAGAAAACTTATGGGATGTGACACAGGTAGCACAAATGCTGTAATGTAAAGACTATATTTGGCAATTTACCATTTGGAGCTCATTTGAAAATAACATTATTCATATGTGTACTTCTGGTGTGCATGATACTGATTGCCTTCAATCACTCATTACTAAATTGTTCATAATCTGCTTCAGTAAAAAGATATTAAATTTCATTGGCCTCACCAGTGATGCAATCCTTAGGTTCCTGGATATTCTTAGTTTTTAGAGTGCATATATTTCTTCCTTTAAGCCTGTAATTAATAAGTCTGGGGAAGTTAGTGGTCATGCAATAGCTCCATATTTTGAGAACAGATGCCATGGAAATGTTTAAGAATTCATATCAAAACTCAAGATTTGTAGGCTGTAGCTCCATTTTATTGCAACAAAAACTCTTTGTTAAGGTTCATTGCAGACTCAAGAGTGTTTCATCTTCAAGTTTAAATTTCATATGGTCACCAAATTTTTTTTTATTTTTCCTTTAGACTTCAGAGATATTTTCAAGAAATGAACTCTTGACAATAAATTACCAAATGTAGACTTTATAGTATAGCATCTGTTCTATTTGTGAGAAACCTAAAAGCATGCTGCTGTTCACCATGTATTATTTATGTTATGGTAAGATGTAATGTTGATTCCTTTATGTAAAAATTAAAATATGCATGAAAATGATAACATTAATTATTATATTATCACTACTAGTACTATTATTGTTGTTATTATTTTCATAAACAGGTAATCATCATTATCACGATTACATTTAGTTGTGTTTTCAGAGTATTATGAATAATGTTGTTCTAGAACATTTACTTTCTTTTCTCAGATTGTAGTTTGCCAGAATGTGGCACGCACAGAAGGTCTGACTCAGGGGGTGCTCACACATGAATTAATTCACATGTTTGACTACTGCCGCAACAAACTTGATTTCAAGAACATAGACCACTTGGCCTGCACAGAAGTTAGAGCTGCCAATTTGGCCCATTGTTCCTTCCTGTCAGCAGTCGCACAGGGCGATGCCTCTCCACTCCATATTGCTAAGGCCCATCAGGTGTGCTATATTATATCTTCTTATCTCCTGCCCAAGTTTCCATTCTCTCTCTCTCTCTCTCTCTCTCTCTTACTTTCCTTCATCATCCTTGCAAGTGATCTTAAAAATACCTATTGCTTATATTCCCCATCCATCTGAGTGTGTTTACACAACACTGTTCCCATATTCATATATAAACTTTCACTTCATCAATTGTCACTACCTCAACATCCAACATTGTACATGCTACATTCAGTATCCCTGGCTGTGATTCTTTACTCATGATTCACCTTTCCATCTCAGGACTGTGTGAAGACCAAGGCCATGTACTCGGTGAAATGTACTCGAAATGTGACCTTGACAGAAGCAAGGGCTGCAGTGGATCGAGTGTTTGACCGCTGCTATAATGACTTGGAACCCATTGGCCGTCGTATTCGTAGAAATTCCCCAGATATGCACAAGGCCTATAGGGAACGCTTCATCTATGGCTATGACTAATGACCAAGCCAGTTCAGATATTATTCAGGCAGGAATTGTTATAATTTCTATCATGTAAAATGTACAAGTATGGATGGCACACATCAATTTTAGCAATTCTAATCTGGGGGCAGAGGTGGGGAAGAAATTGAAATACAGCTAACCTGAAATACTCTTGCAAATGTCTCACACTTTTGCCACTACATAATACCACATAAACCATTCATGTGCTGGTTGTAATAATTTCATGCTCAGGAATCACAAAAAAATAGACTGACACCTTTTAGTATGCACACCTTTATATGCCCAAAATTCCAGCATGTACTATACTTTGGGGGCATACGAGACATTTTTTCCTTTGGAAATATTTCTCAATCATCCCGTGCTATACACGCTGAAGGCCAAGCATTAGGTAGGGTTGGGCTACTGACAAGTAGTAGTTTTAGTATGCATTAGAGCTATCAGTACTGTAAATGAACTCCAAACATTCAAAACTTTCTTATCAATATAGTTTTTGGCATTGAGTATTACATTGTTTTGCAAATTTAGGTATATGTGTGTAATTAAATTAATGAATTACAAACACTATATTTATTCATGAGATAATAAGCATGCCTGTGTTTGCCATAGGTCTTCTATGAGGCTGCAACTTGCACCATCATGTTTGCCTATGGTGATGGCATATACTGCTTAAGCAGTGATATTAGCATTGTATTAGGGATGGTAGTTGGTAATATAAACAGTGGAGATTGATAATGTTAATGGTGATTAATGAAATCAGTGTCTTTGGTTGATAGTGATTAGTGTCAGTAACAATAACCAATACTACTGAATAGTCAGTGGTGATTATTTGATAATGTTGAAGGAGTCTTGTAACTTTACCTACTGTGATAGGCTGTTTAAAGGTGTCAGTCAAAATTTTCTTAATTCTTGTACATGAAAATTTTGTGATTACTCGTAGTACATGAAGGGTACATGTGCAGGTACAGTATTTTCTTTGTCATCGTTCTAATGAGGGAAACATTATAGAGCAGCACAGAGAGAAGCAACCCACTTTCCATCAAAATGAAAGTTATCATAATCATAGCTGGGAAAAGCTACTGGAAAAATTAAGTTGTGCGTTAGTGATGATATTGGGGGAATGATGTTATGGGGTCAATGAGACAGCCATAAGTGGGTTGTGATCACTCCTCAGCACTAAAACTGCTTATTCACTTCATGACTTCAACAGGATTTCATTTAACTCATATTTCAAAGATTGAATTACTGTCCAGAACTGAATTATAGTAATGAACAGCAACCAAGATAAATATCTGTTCAAAATTTTATTAGTAAAGGAATGCATTTGATAAAAAAATAAAAAAAAATTCTATTTCATTTTTTCCACATTGTGGCAACTAAAATTGGGGGTGCAAATTATGCTTGTGTGTCTTACTGGTTTGAAAATATGATCATACAAAAGGATGTTAATTTGTTTTCTTTGTATAAGTTTCAAAAGTTTAGCAGATACAACAAACTAGGTATTTGTATGCACACAGTTGAGAGTTTACAATTTTGCAGTCTTTGAATTGTTAATTTAGCCTGGTTAGAGTATAACTATTTTTTATACATTTACTTCATTTTTTCTTCATTTTTTGGGATACTTTTCCATGTTTATAAAAAGTTGAATTTGCATAAAATAGATTTTTGATGTGAAAAGAGTGTTATCCTGCTGAACAGGTATGATTTGGATGGTCTTTTATTTTTTTTCATATTTGAATATATTGGATATAAGTGGCATCTTTCTTACTGACATTTGTAAATATGTATATATTTAGTCAAAAATTATACTAAATTATATTTTAGGACTCATGATTTATCATGGATAAGAACTTTTGTTATACTTGTTGCTGTATTTATAAATAAATATCTTCATCATACAGTGGTGAGGATGGATAGAAAATGACAGCATTGGTCATTATTTAAAAAGTAAATTATGAAAATTTTCCAAAAAGTAATGGATGGGATGATATATGGATAGTGGTAGGTAAGTTTAACATCGATACCACCACTTTTATATCTTGTAGCTTACTTCAGCTTCACTTATTTACTTTATCTAAATATCTCTTTACACCATACAAACTATTGATTCACCTGTCCTTATGAGTTTTGAACACAACATAAATACCAGCAACTCTGATGTTGCTAGACAACTGGCCACAGCACTGATCTGTGAGCACAATGAAGTTTTACAGCAGGAAGGGAACATGCAGGTACATAAGAAGGCATCATGGAGTTTTGCAATCACTGGTCTACATGGTTAAGGATTAAGTATGAAAATAAATAGGTAAGTATAGTATTGTTACGCCATCACCCCCCCTACCGCACCCCTGTTAACGGGCGTTGCTTCACGCCTGTTGCAGGTAAGCTGGTGTCGGGGAGCAACCCATGGGGTCGGCGAGTGTGTTGCAGCGACCCTTAGAAGCCTCCCCTGGCGTAATGTGAGAGAAGGAAACCGACACACCGATGCCTTCCCGAAGCAGTGTTTATTGACGTCACACGAGCCATGGGGTGGACAGCCACAAGGGAGAGACAAGTCACTGTACGCAACAGATGCTCCACACACACGAAATCCAGTTTATGTCAGGAGGGAGAGAGGAAATGGTGGGGCATCAGGTGCCCAGACCGAGTATCCGAACCACCACAACACACTCAAATAACACTTCATAACAGTACCAATTCTCAAAGCTGAGAAAGATAGCCAGTAACCAATACAATTTATAGTTACTACTACTACTATGATATAATCTTACAGTTGAACCCCCCCCCCCCCCCGCCTAAAAAAAAAAAAAAAAAAAAAAAAAAATTGAAAATTCGCGAATGTTTGGTGTACATATTACATGTACATTTACCTGATAATGTTTACTTAACATAACTATAGTTTCCTTTAACTAACAATAATATTTCCTTCATCAGAAGTTTCGGTGCACAATTATATACTTGTGATGATGATGATGATGATAGTGATGGTGATAATGATAGCCATGCAGTTCCTGATAATAACTGGATCAGATGATGTGGAGTGTGTTGAGGTTCAGGTGCTTGGAATTTATAAGAAACAATGTTCTTATCAATCAAACTGTCGCCTGTGGACAGGCAAGACAATGACTAAGACAATGGTGGGGCGCGGGTGGTAGGGGTGGGCGGGACCCGATTACTGGACCCGAATCTCACGGATCCGCCAAGGCGAGATGGATCCGATTACTTACAGCAAGTAATCGGATCCGGATCCGCCAAACGACTACTCGGAAGATTCTACTGACAGCCAACAGGGGAATCCCGCGCTGCCAGTATTCGTCTCTGGGTTCCGTCCAGCCAGAGCCAAATCCCGTGCTGCCTGTAGTGGTCTACCGCCTTGCTCCCAGAAAGAGTACTGCGCCGCAAGTGGGATGGACCCCTTATAGTCTTTTTCTCGAGTGGAGAACACTTTGGCGCTGGCTAAGTACAGTTAGCTACGCTGCCACAGCACATAGTTTGTCTTTGATATGTCAGATCCTTGTTTTTGCTTTATTGAAATTAGATATTAAGTATGGATGATTTATCCTACCAAACTATGCAGCTCTACATATGGCACGGGTTTGAAGGTAATAATAGTCTGGGTTCTATGTAAATAAAACAACATTTGACAACAAAGCTGTGCGGCGTTGTCATTCAGGTAGAGGAGTAGTGGCGTGGTGGGTGCTTATCGGTATGGTCAGGTCACTCAGGTCAGAGAGGCCACTCCTCGGTCACTCCCTTACTATAAAAACGCGCCGTGACTTTTACCTCTAAGGTGGTGTGGGAAAAAAAGTCGAAACATGAACAAATAAAATAAAATAAATCCTGACGCACAAAATCACAATGCCCAGAGAGAGAGAGAGAGAGAGAGAGAGAGAGAGAGAGAGAGAGAGAAATGATATGTGCATGTAATAATATATCTTCTATAATATCTAATCTATATATATATATATATCTATATATATATATATATATATATATATATATATATATAATATCAATAATGATATATACAGAGAGAGAGAGAGATGGGAGCGGCCGCCGCTGGACCTATCCACCAGTGTCAGACGATGTAGAGATATGGCACGCAGCTCATGGGATAATCCCGTACTCAGCCGGTGCCTAAATGTTCTCCATCGATGAAAACGACTATAGTGTGTTAATACACATCCTGTCATCACCCTATATGTACATTTTTACATCCCTCACCATTCACTCATCAGGTTGCTGCACTCGGTTTCTCTCCCCAGTGTAACACCCACAAACACAAAACACAACTAATACTCTCTGCAACACTGACCAGCAGGAACTAAAAGACAGGCACTCATACACTCACCCACACCACACAGAGGGCGAGAACCCTGCGGCTGGCATCTGGTCTGATGGAGCAGGCACACACACACACAGTAAACATGCAGTAAATTATGCTATTTAAGGAGGATAAGGAGTCAAGGAGGAGAGGCAGCAGGAATGCGCCCGCCATTATGACGTCACGGCTGATGACGTCACAGCCTGGCCTGGTGCTCTTATTTACGTACGTATTTTAGGGGAAACCATTTTGAAAATGACCTTTCGAAAAAATGCTTTCAGATCGAAATACTGGACATATTCCAGCGGGTTAAATACTCTAACTAATTCCCAAAGCATAAGTGAACTCCAAACAACAGTAATTGTAAAGAATTTCCACTAGAACTAAAAGTATTTTATAGATATATGACCCTTTTTAAAACTCATTAAAAACTCGCTCACTACCACTTCAAAGGAGCTAAAAACCACTTCAAAACACTTGACTACTTATTTCCAATTATTTTCAACACTTTGGAGTGAGTTAGAGGCAGAAATAAATCACTCACAGGCTGATACATAGATTAATTAATGCAACTTTAACACCGCTAGCAAACACTTTTTACCCTCAACTGATTTCAATGAGCTTTACGCACAAAACATGGCTTAATGTGGACTATCTTTGACAATCAATAAGAACTTGATACTGCCTCAAATAAAGAATGGTCTTGGGCGTTCTTAGAAATTTGGCGCAGAAATCCGCCCTTATTTACGATCATCATAACGCCAACCATAGCTATCTCCGACGCACACACGCATGGTAAACATTCAAAACAGCCCACAGTACTCATAAAAAGCATTACATTTCACTATTGTGCCTAAATAAATAGTCCAGAAAGAAATGAAAATATACGGAAATATGAAAATATGAGCCGGCTGGCGGAGCAATATCCAACACGGCGGGGGCCAAGGGGAGGGGTTCGACCCCCCCTCATATCTCACATAAACCTTCACAAAACCTGAACTTGACCACGAAAGCTATGTCTGAATGGCTAATATGAAAGTTTAGTACCATGGCTGCATACTGTGGCAAGATGAGCTCATAATAATGAGAGATGAAGCTACAAATGACCGATGAAATGAGAATCAAATGTGGCGCCGCCGGGTCTGTGGTGGGGGGTTATGCCTCCCATAAAGGAGTGACTGCCTTAAATAAACACGGACAGCGTGAGGCTTGTGTCACAACGCTTGCAGTCACCTTGATAACATAGTCCAGCCCCTGTGATTCCATCTTGCGGCTTTAGTCCAGTATTCAGATGACTTGAATACTGAACAACCACCAGCAGGTCTCCTTATTATGTCCTTATATCGTTCAATCCCGCTTGTCACTTCCTCCCAAGGTTTGGGTTTGGAAGGTAAAAATCGTCTTGATGATATGTCACTAAAATGGTCAAACATTTCAAGAACCTGTGTTCGTTCAACTAGAGGCTTTTCAATAGGATAAGACTTTTCAATCCGCTCACACCTCCACCCAACAACGCACTGAATCAAGGACTCCCCACTCGGACAGCTGCCGGCCCTCGCCCCTCCCACCTTCACCTGACGTGTGGCTGTAGACGTCACGGCCTGGAACGACCAGTAGTCCTATCTTGCTAATTTGCTATTTCATCTTGTGGCTTTAGTCCACTAATAAGATGACTTGAACACTGAACCACCAGCAGTCTTGTTATTCTGTCCTTAGATGCTTAAAAACACTCGTGAAATACGGCTTGTCCCTCTAACCAGAGTTTGGAAGGTAGAAATTGTCTTAACATGTCACTAGAATGGTAATAGAACATTTCAAATCTCGTTTTCTGTTCAAGCAGAGGCTTTTCAATGGGATAAGGGCTTTTAAACCGCTTACACCTCCTCACAAAACAGGAAAGCACTAATTCATGGACCCTGCCAGACACCGCACCAGCGGCCCACCCATCCACACTACACTGACGTCAGCAGGGCCCGGGAAGAAGCATTATTCTCTCTCTCTCTCTCTCTCTCTCTCTCTCTCTCTCTCTCTCTCTCTCTCTCTCTCTCTCTCATACGCACACACACACACACACACACACACACATTATAAAAATCTGTCAATGCCAGGTTAAGGTTGCTGGCCTGGAATATAGACAGAAAAGACAAATTTAGACCTTACTCATCTGGCCTTTCACCTGACTCAACAATATTCATTGAGAAAAGCTAAAATAAAGAAATAAAACCTGAGTTTAGGGAGACCCACAACTGTGTCCCAGGTTAAACTACTTACTACTGTTCAAACATAAATCATTTATTGTTAAATTAGACAAAACAAATACTGTACATAACTAAACATGTACAATTTATTTACAGGATCAGGGCTGCCTTGGCATTATTACGGTTATTTACAATTAATTCACATTATTTTTAATAGTAATGTGAATGCCAAACGAGCACAGTGACAACCTGGTGCATATCATTATAAATGATCAGATGTTCCCTTCCTCTTGTGGCAAAAACTGTTTAGAAGTACTACAGTAAAGTCCTCCAGATAAACTGCCTACTACAAATTCAACATGAAAAAATTTTCATTACTATTTTCTGGGAACTTTGATATCTACTATTTTCTGGGAACTTTGATGTGTCTAAGATAAATTTCCTTTCTTTAACCTTCCCCCAGTAAGTATGTACTCAGATCACAGTAGTCTCAGTTTAGTTATTCTTGTGACAGTCAACCATTTTCAAGGCCTGTATGTGGCTAGCTATAACATTGATTAGGAAGGTGGTAACATTTTCACCTCATAATTTTGATAATCTGCAGATGATGCTTAATTACACATTTCAGTTGAAGCATTGCAACCATATGGAGATTAGACATTTGTTCTTAGCTTGGATATTTGCTTTATAATAAAACTGAAAAAGAAAATTCCAAAATATTGCTTAAATATTTCTTAAAATGTAAAAGTACTCTGCAATAAGGCATATCACCTTAAAAATAAATAAATATGTTGAAGACACAAAAATTCTCAATGCTCACTCTTTAAAAGTTCTAAGTTTCTTTTTTCTTGTCACTAAAATATATCACGTGAATGTCTCTCCATAGTGCACAACACTATATAATTAATACAATGGAAATGTGAACAATTTCTATCATTTAATCTGAAACTTAAATTGTTCTACCTAATACTTTTGTGTATCTTTCAGACAATATGTATAAATGATTTAGTAAACAAAAATATCAATGTGAGTTCAAAGAACAAAAACTATAATATCAACCAATACCATTGTGCTTAATTCATACCTTGAAATTTGAAAAGTTTAAAATTCCCAACCTTGAAATTTGAAAAGTTTCAAATTCCCAAGTTTCAAATATATTCATTCAAAAATAAATAAATAAATCCCACAATTTCAAGGCACATCTATAAAATAATTATGCATGAGTAAAAAGACTACAATAACATGGGAACACAAACAACTTACTGAACCTTTCTTACTCTTGAAATCCTGAGGCTGGAAGAATTCAGTCAGAGACACATTCACGTGGTCTGTGGACTGATGCCACACAGGACGTGAAGCGCATCCGGGGATGGGTCACGACCTCTGAATCTGCGGAACACCTCACTGGGATGGCATCCTCCTCCCAGGGACAGGAATGTGGAGCGAAATCTGTAAGACAGTGAGACAAACATGTCATTGGTTAGATATTCTTCATTGTTGAAACACAGAAAAAGAGAACAACTTACCAACTAACTTTTCATTCTTTTAGACCTATACAAAATATCAACAAATGTTAACCTTTTGAGTACTACTCGGCACACCTTGGCTTCATTGTAAACCACTTGATAGCACTTTTTTCCTATTACAGCCATATCTAAACATTACATAGGCTAGACACAGGTAAGCTCCTTCATCCCCTCTTTTCTTCCCTGTACATGCTGGTAAAGATCAGCAGTAATGAATGGATGCATCACTCAACAATGGCACATGGACCAACCTAGCTCATGCTGGGATCAACATTTGCCTTCCACTTATTTTATCTGAGGAACCAACATTTACCTTTCACCAAGTTCACCATCTGTATCATGTGGCTCCCTGAAGGCCTGGAACACATCAGCAGCCACCATGCGAGACCACAGGTGAGAGTAGTACGCAGCAGCCCACACATCCGCCATAATGGCCGTGTTGGAGCAGAGATGTGCGTCGTATTTGTCGAGTGAATATGGCCGATATGATGGCCACAGTTCTCGTGCAATATCTAGCCAGTAGTTCTTCCTAAAATTAAGAGAAAATTCCTTTTAAAATAAAAATAAAAACATTGAAGTGATATGTCTAAATAGCATAAATGGAAAGACAACAACCAATGAAGACAGATTAACCTGGATGACAACCATTCCAATAACCAAGCATATTAAAGTCTTTTGCCATCTCTGAAGTTCCACATCTTTAACAAGGATATCCATTTTAACATTTTTTTCACATTCATTACAAAAAAGAAAGACAGATCAACCTGGATGACAACCATTCCAATAACCAAGCATATTAATGTCTTTAAAGATTAATCCATCTCAGTCTTTTGCCATCTCTGAAGTTCCACATCTTTAACAAGGATATCCATTTTAACATTTTTTCACATTCATTACAAAAAAAAATTGTCCAGTCTCACATCATTTGAGAGGGAGAGCTTAGAATGCAGACTTTTATCTCAAATCTTCAAAATAATACCTTGTATGAAGTTCCATGTCCAGGTGGGCCAGGTAGAGTTCAGAGCAGAGGTCATAACCAGCCATGTGGTTTTGGCTGGCTAACAGTTCCTTGATGCTGGAGCCACTCAGAGGCAGGCCAGACTCATAGTGTCGACTAATACGCTGCAGGACAGCTGGCTCCTGTAACCTGCAAAACAGCAAATCCAAATCCTCATTTCAATATATTTCCTTAAGCTGATGTGAAAACCTATAATATTTCAGCTTGGAATGAAAAAAGCACCCTAGAAAATAATACTCAATGTTTGAGATGTTACAGGAATATGAAAAACAAATATTCATCTCAATTAATTTCTTAATCCCATAATATTAATCTAATAAAGAACACCTTTATGGTCATCTGGATAGTCACTTGATTCTCTTCCACTGAATCCTTTATTGCAGAGACAACAACATACCAGTTCTGCATGAAGTTGGAACACACTTCTACAGCGTCCCACTCTATGTTAGTCATCCCAGAGCATTCTGTGTATGGCACTGTGGTGAGAAGATGCTGTAGGGCACTGCCAAACTGAAAAAAGGATTAAAATCAAACTCAAATTCTCAAATGTACATCAGTCAATTTATGGATAAAACCAAAACATAAACCATTATTTCCTTACTTTCTGGAAGAGGAGGGTGACTTCAGAGAAGGTAAGTAGTGCCTGCTGGTCCTCTGTGGCAGGTGGAGTGAAGTTAAACACTAGGTTGGTAATAGGAAGCATCTTGGCAATGTCTGAGCGGCTACGGATCACAAGGCTCCATGCTGCATCCGCCCTTGTTTGTAACTTTTCACCTGGCCTGTCAAAATTTTCAAGACTGTAGATGCAGCCCACAGGCAAACCTCACACAACAATGCAACAACATACTTAGTTATCAAAATAAAAACCATGTAATTAACTTCTTTTTCCACTTTGTTCCTTAGTCACTGCAAAAAAGCTTAGGGCACAAAAAAATTTAGAAAGAGGGTGGTCCCAAAATCATTTGCTACTTTAGAAAAAATTTAATTTGCTGTTGACTAATTAGATAGCACATACATTTTGATCTTTTGTTGTGTCTTGACAATAAAGGATCTCTCAATGTTATTCCTCCATCAATTAATTCACATTTATCTTCTTTTAGTCTACATCATTTAATTCCAGAAAATATTTTTAGTCATTCATCTTATTCCCTACATTAACATTTCACATTTTACTTTCTTTACTACCATTAATTCTGATAACAATATGACTCTCTCTTGTTGTTTCCTAACAAAGAAGAATATGAGCAACTGTGGGTAAACTTGCCTCTGGAAAGGGTCCAGGTAGAAGGAGGCAAGGTAATCCCCTGACGAGTCCAAGATATTGAAGAAGCGTACGTTGGGATGCCATGTGGGGACTTTATCAGGGATCTCCTCAAAGGAAATGCCAAAGAGTTCTGAGCACAGCTCTAGGAGACTGACGAAGACATGCTCAAAGGGAAAGTAGTCCTGGAGTTGAGTTTCATCAAAGCTGGAAATAATCCACATTACTGATCCTCAAATAGTAATGATGATGTGAATAGTACAGTAACAAATGTCAGCTGAAATTATACAGAAAAGCAAGGAAAAATATTGATATACAAAATTGCATGATGAACCTAATAAATATAAAGAAAATAAATAAATTATTTCTAGAAAAGCATATATATAAGAAAACTGTTCCACACTGACTTGAAGAGGTGGCGCTTCTGTTTCCTCCTCCAGTAGGGCACATCCCAGGCTTCCAGCTGAAGCTCAAAACCTCTGCTCTCAGCAAACTCTTGCAGTGAAGCTATTTCTTTGTCCTGTGCAGTTTTTGCTGTGTTGGGAAAATACACAATGTTGCCTATTAATAAATCAACATTTTCTTGTAACTTGGTATATTTTTTCTTATGTATTCTTACATGTATATCCATCACTAACAACCAGCTGGTGCTACCACTTACAAGATTCCCTTTATTCTATATCAAAACCAAAGATTACACAATAAATAAACAAGGATAAATAAAAGGAAATTTAGAGACCTCATATCTCTGAATATCATATTCCTTTCTATCATAATATTCACATAATACAATGTCCTGAAAAAAAAACAGTTCCTAACCCTTACTTTTAAACTTCACATAATGCACCAAGCAAACTAGTAGAAAGTAACAAAATTCAATGGTAAAAGCAAATTATTCAAGGCTATACAATACCACTTACCTTTTGCTAGTAGACTAGTGATCATTGACAGCACATTCTCCACACTTCCAGCCATTTTTGTCTCCATGGACATGTGAGCAAAGTCCTTGTAGCCAAGCAGAGTAGCTTGTTCTCCTCTGGAGGATGGAGATATATACAATTAGGCATGAGAACACAATTCAAGTTGAGAATATGCATCTTTTCATTGTCTTTCTTATAGCCATAACAATACATAACACAAAATCCAAATACAGTGAAACCCTGCTATTCATACACAATATGTTCCAGGAAGATTTGTCTCCTTCTCTAATACTCAAATAGTACCTCAAAGACCG
Organism: Callinectes sapidus; assembly: GCA_020233015.1. Classification (NCBI taxonomy): domain Eukaryota; kingdom Metazoa; phylum Arthropoda; class Malacostraca; order Decapoda; family Portunidae; genus Callinectes; species Callinectes sapidus. The sequence goes on along the minus strand of CM035190.1, from coordinate 6,343,038 downwards.
AATATCTTCCATGTGTATGCTGTTGCTCAGTTCTTGATCAATGTGGTTGGAGGCTCTCATGTTATAAGCCCGGTAAGTGTTACGGCGCAGATCAGATGAGGGACAATGTTCCAAAAAGCTGTGGTACACATGTGGCTGTAATGTTATCACCCACGGCCCTTGCTGATACCGGGAACTAGAGAGATGAGAGATGCTTCAGTTTATTTGAGTTACTTTCTACAACCAATATGACAGCACTATAACATTCTGTAAAAGTTGTAAATTAGATTTCATACATTCTGTAAAAAAAACATACAGGATAAGAGAAATATAGGGCACTAAACAGAAACTAGAATTTCATAAAAAAATATATAAAAAAAAGAAAACTAAAAATAAATCAACTAATTGATGAGCAGGAGTGTGAGTAAGATTCAGCAGAAAACACATGGAATGCCAAACAATAAAACAATAAAAACATAAGAACTAGTACAAAACTCACTCTTCATAGGCCATGTGCTTCAACAAAGTTTCTGGGAAGTCTCTCACTAGATTGGGATCACCGATATGATATGAAAATCTACCTCCTGATTCCTGGAAAGTGATAAAATTTTTGTGTAAAATATTATCAATATTGCAACTAGCAAAAACACAAGAAACAGCTTATTGTTTTTTCCACAATATTGCAGAGTAATCACCATCCTTACTTGTGCAGTAAAAAGCTAATTAATCAAAGAATATTAGCTAAGAATGGCTAATTACCTCATCTGAAACACATAATACATACAGAAACTTTTCGGCGGAATATATCCTTTTGCTTTTCAAGTTTTATGAGTTTAGAAGTAAAATTAGTGGCTTTCTCAGCAGGAAGCTCAATCCCATTTAGTCTTGCTTCCAGAAGGTATTTCTGCACAACCCTCTTCTGGGCATCAGTCAAGCTAGTGTCGGATACAAGTATTTGCTGGAAATTATAAACAGGACATCATTAGTATGTAGTGATGATGTAGTGGTGAAAAGTGCTTCATTATAAAATTGTAAGGTTATAAGAGTTACTCTTTTGAGGACCAACTAATGTGTATATGCATCCTACAGTTCAATTGTGATTTTATCTAAAATAATGTCTATACCTATGTAGTACATATAATCCTTCAAGTTTTTCAAACTACTACTACTTGTGCCCTTTCTTTATATGCACACAACTGATATATGGGTGGGTTTTTTTTCAAAATAAGCATCTAATTCCTTTCATATTGTACTTGATTTCTGAAGGATTGCCACTTCCATAAAAAAATAAAAAAATAAAAAAAGGTAATTGATACATACATAAAAATTAAAATACAAAGGTACAATTAAGAGGACAAAGAAGAATGTGTGTGAGTGTTTTAAACATGTTAGTTAATTATGAGCTTTCTTACCTTGCAGGCTTCATAGATTGGCAGGCTCTGAAACTTGTGAACCCGAGCCTTCCTGGCTCGTTCATGGATCTTAAGGTAAGTGTTTGTGTTCATCTCATTGTTCTTGACAGTGTACAGGGTTTTCACAGTGCTCCATGCAGCATTGAAAGGAGATTCAAGTTTGTCTAGTTCTCCAATAATGTTATCAAATGTCTTTGCCTCCTTAGGATCTGTAAGTACAATGATGAAGTTAATTTCTATTTAGTTATAACAGGTGACAATTGATTATCAAACCTTACACTCAGCAATATATGTATGTATATGTTAGGCAATCTTCATTCTTTTATAACTGGTGCATACCAATTGATCTGACACAGACTGACATTTCACGAAACAAAAAAAATAATAAATGAGGAAATTGCCTTTCATGCACTTTAAAACTTCTTACAATGTAAAGATGGTAAGGGAAAACTTGGGCTGGGTCAGGGATACTCTTTACTCCAACGTTTTGACAGAATGTCTTCTTCACTCTCTGAAGAAGACATTCTGTCGAAACGTTGGAGTAAAGAGTATCCCTGACTCAGCCCAAGTTTTTCCTTACCATCTTTACACTTATTTGTTCTACTACTACTTACAATGTTCTGGATTATTCAATTTCAATACTTGTTAAATTAACAAATAACAAATATTTTAGACCCCAAAATTTAAATATTACCAACAATGTAGCCAGAAAAACAAAACATTATGAACTTGCTGCAAATTATCACTCATGGAGCATTTGGATTTGGAACAATTAAATCTGTTTAAAAATATGAATGCGAAGTGAGACCCACCTCGGGCTCTCTCCTCCACTGCCCAAACGCCAGACTCATACTCCAGTGCCAGCTTGCCCATCCCCGTCCAGCATTTCTCAGGGGTGAGCTGGTCAAACTCTGGGAGGGCATTTGTTCGCAGCAATGGATTGTCATCCTCAGTATCTATTGGATTCTCGGGAAGTCTGTAAGGTAATAGTCAGGAGTTGGAGAAACACATACTAAAGAAAAGGATACAAGTGAGTACTGATACAATACTGACCTCCTAGTACTTTCCATTAAGAGTAAACCAGATTATATGAAACTACATATGTCAATCTTTTACCTTTTTTCTTCTATTTATTTCTGTTAATGAAGAATACACTCAATCATTGTATAATCAATAATTATTATGTATAGCAGGACTGTTAGTGTGACCGCAGTATCAGGCTGTAGCTTCTAGGCCTGTCCCTCCTTCACCCTGTCTAGGCTGGACTCATGAATTACTTATGTGAGGTTGTACATCAAACACATTCATCAATCATGTAATGAGCCTCAGCCAATTTAAGCTGGTATGTGAGTGTTTGAAACAAGCCACCAAAACGTCCTCTGCGATAAAGTATTTGTCCTATGATACGAAAATTAATCTACCATTAGGAAAACTCGAGAACATTCAAAACACTACAAGGAATGAATGTTAACCAGAACTGTTCCCACCTCCCCCCCCCCCCCAAACAAGGAAAAAATCACAAAAGGTCGCTTTCAAAGAAGTTTCTTTCAGAATAGATTATGTAGGTTCAATATCAGCACTCTTTCCTTTCCCTACTGAGAAGACAAAAGGAGTGGCAGTTCTGAAAATAATATAGCCTACTGGTTTCATAAGTAGCAGCTTGACAAAGTTCGGGAAATTTCTACCAAACCAAGCTAAAACATTGAGACATAACACAAAAACACCATTCACTCCACTCATAACACACCAATCAATGAGCTACAACCATAAAACACGTGCAATCTAGTGAACTACAGTGAATAATGCTGAAAAACCCCCCGTCATCACTCCAATACATAACATTGCCTCGCCGGGCCTGTAGTATTGCTTTACTGACACCACCCACCCACCCACCACCTGGTCGCCCTTGACAAATGAATGCACGCCAGCTACTTACAACACGACATAGGTGGTCTTCGGTCTGAATCTGAGCAGTGAAGTAGATAACTGGAGTAATTTAGACCTGCCAAGCATCCCGATGACCATGGTAAGGACCGCGGGTGCACGTAACACGGACAGGGAGGATCGAACTATGGAGCAGTCTTCATCTCATCTTACCTCAATGCAATACGAATTAACCCAATCTGATATCATTTTTGCTATCATCACTTGAAGTTCATTTCTTTATTTAGAGTCTGTTTGATAACATTTCATCGCAAGTCACAAAAGTGTTGGGTGTGTTTCCACTTTTGTCTCACGTGGGAAGCAGAAGGCAAAACAGGCAGCAGACAGACATTCAGACAGCAGTAGACACAACAGCACAGACACAGACAGTCAGCCATCATGGGGAAGTTAAAAGTGGGCATTCTACGTTATCTCTCCAGGGAGGACTTCAGAGTGTTGACAGCTGTGAGTATGTACTGTGTAGCTGTTATTTGTGGTGTTGCAAATGTTCTGTAGTGCAGCAATGTGTCAGCGTTCAGGCAGCACATGAGGGTGGGCATCTCCTTGCCTGCCGTGCTGTACGTACGTGCCTGGCATTCCTAGGCACCCTTATTGTTGCTGGTTTAGTTTATCAATGAGCCCTGTTAAAGTGCGTCGTATCTGGCGGAAATAGAGCGTATGGTTAAAGATGTCAATTGGATTACACGATTTTCCTACTTTTGTTCAACCCTCAGCTTGTGTTTCTTTGTGTTCTGAGCAATAAGGAAAACTTTCAGGATTACCATTTGATGCTTTAAGATTCAGATTATTGCTGTTTCTTATGAATAAGGTTTTTTTTTAATGTGTAGGATTCTCTACATGTTATAATTAATTGTTATTTATATCATTGCAGTAAGAAATAAAGTAAAATCATAACCTTGGCCACTGTTCTCTTTCCAAACTAGTACTACATATCCTCCAAAGTGCCCAATCCATTTTTCTGACTATCATATACCACTTCCTTCTTAATATTTTCTTCACCATTCTCATTTTGAACCTTATTCAAACCTAAAAAACACTCAAAGGAATTTATGAATAAAGAAGCAACAGTAAGCTTGACCAAGCATGTATCTGTGATGCTTTTAATCCTGTAGCTCTAACTCGGATTCTCATAGTTTTTAGTTTCATATTTATGTGTTTATCAGACTAAAGTCCTCCTTTAAGTAATGTTGCTAGGACAAGACATGATTTTAATCTCAACATAGGAAAGGAATAAAGAGGAGGAAGTTGCCAATCTCTTCACTGTGTCCCTTTGTTGTCACCTTTTCAGATGCACAGGACTTTGGTCATGAGTGTGGTCAGTCTATACATACCAATGTATTTTCATTATACAAAAAAATTACTTATGACCTGATCTGCCCTCAATACTTCCAGGTGGAGATGGGAATGAAAAATCATGAGTTGGTGCCAGGACCACTTGTGGCTCAGATTGCCAACGTGCGTGCTGGTGGCGTCCACAAGATGCTGCAGGAGCTCAGCAAACATAAACTCTGTTCCTATGAACGGGGCAAACATTGTGAGTCTCTCTCTCTCTCTCTCTCTCTCTCTCTCTCTCTCTCTCTCTCTCTCTCTCTCTCTCTCTCTCTCTCTCTCTCTCTCTACAGAACACACAAAAAAGCACTTACAGTGGAGACTCAATACAATACTTTATAATACGTATCAATTTTCCCATTTCTTCCACTGCCACAGGTTGCTCAAGTTGCTTTGTCACGCCCATTGCCATATTAGCCTCCTTGTTCTTCAATATGGTGGCTATTGTAGATTTCACCATACAATTCTCAGCTGCAAGATTGGTGGTTCTTGGTCCTTTCTTATATTCATCATTACTAACTTCCTTTTTCTGTTCAATGGTTGTCACTACATTCTTCTTTTTAGGCTTATTATCACCACTTCTAAGTTTCTAGATGAAAAATCACAGATAGAATGCAGGAGAATGTTGTTCTCATGACTGCAGCAGGACGACTGGCGGGTGGGGGCAGCAGGGAGGGAGCCTTTATTTACAAACACATGTACAGACATTCGAGTACCAGATATTTTTTTGAGTGCCCAGTCAAACTTTTGTGTCTGAGTATTGTAAAGCTTGTCTTCCAAGATGTTGGAGTAATGGGCCTTCATTGTACTACAAACATTATAAAGAAGGTTCTCCCATTATGAAAAGTTTAATAACATATTAAAATTTCAGGTATTAATACAATATTTTGCAGTTAAGACACTTATATGTCATTCACCCTTCTAGCTACTATGTCACTGTTATCCAATTAAGTTATCTATGTCTATATGCCAGGCCAGCAGTCTTATATAGGTTGGGCCAAACAAAGCACCATACTAACATCATTCACACTCTTAACTCGTGCAGTGCCAAGGTCCCATGCATGCAAATGAAATGGTATGACAACTTATCTTTTTGCAGATGATGGCTACAGACTGACTAATATGGGCTATGACTATCTGGCTCTCAAGGTTCTGTCATCTCGGGAAGTAATTGGCTCTGTAGGGAGCCAAATTGGTGTAGGAAAAGAATCTGACATATATGTGGTGACTGACACTCTTGGGAACCCTCTCTGCATGAAACTTCACAGGTAAACTTATTTTAATTTCGTATTAATCATGAATTTTTTCAGGTACTGTACCTATAACTCACTGCAGTAGGTTATGTTATGGCTCTTAAGTATGAGGTCCTTTAGTAGATATTTAATAATCTGTAGTTTCTTTGACTTTTTGATGGAACCAAACTTTTGATAATGAAGTATTAATAGTTTTTTAATATTAATACTAATAGTATTCTTTGGTCATATTTGTCTGTTTGTCACAGTCAGGTTATTTTTCAGTCCATATGAGATATAAGCAATTATTTTATTACATTGTCCAATCTGCAGTATTTTAGATAAGCATAAATAGATTGACTGCATGATTTCAGACTGGGGCGAACCTCATTCCGTAAGCTGAAGGAGAAACGAGACTATCACAAAAACAGGCACAGGATGTCATGGCTTTACCTTTCAAGACTGTCAGCCACCAAGGAGTTTGCTTACATGAAGGCTCTACATGAGAGAGGATTTCCTGTGCCTCGACCTGTGGACTGGTGTAGACACTGTGTCATTATGGAACTTGTTAATGGTTATCCCTTGTAAGTCTCGGTCTACAATTATGTACAAGTTAAAAAGTCATTCATGTCATCCCTACTTGCTCTCTCTCTCTCTCTCTCTCTCTCTCTCTCTCTCTCTCTCTCTCTCTCTCTCTCTCTCTCTCTCTCTCTCTCTCTGATCTATAATTAAAGGATTTGGGGGAAGAAGACCAGGGAACAGTCTTATTATGAAGGGGCAAGGATAAACTAATCCTTTTGGGTCTTTCTATGGAAGTACTTTGCCCAGCTGCACTGTGCCTATAGATAGATCAAAGAACAAGTGGAATGATAACAATACATTTTTGGCTGTGGTATTTCTTTCCAATGAAGTATATAGAAGAATAAAGTAACCAGAAATTAAATGAAATGCTTCTTAGTTTCTGCATAGTGACAAAATAGTTACCTAATTGATCTCTGTCTTTTGTAACTCAGGTCCAACATTCGTGAAGTGAAGGATGTGCCTCAGTTGTACAGTGACCTCATGGACCTGATTGTGAGGTTTGCAAATAATGGTGTCATTCATGGAGACTTCAATGAATTTAACCTGATGTTGGATGACCAAGATAAACCAATTGTCATAGATTTTCCTCAGATGGTTTCAACATCTCATGAAAATGCAAAGATGTAAGTACTTCATTGTGTATTTAATTATTTATTTTGCATTTATTTATTTTTATGCATAACTATGGCAAAACTGCACATAACTTGGGTGAATGTAAATTTTGTTTAAATTGCAGATTCTTAATGTCTCTTTGTCTCTACAGATATTTTGATCGAGATGTGCGGTGTGTACAGGAGTTCTTTAAGAGGAGGTTCAGTTATGAAAGCGAGTTATGTCCAAACTTTGACCATGATGTGAAGTAAGTTGCTTTCCACTGGTACACTATATATTTTGTATTTTATGGACTTTTCTCATTCTTTCTTTATATCAGTAACACAGGTGAGCTAAATTATTTAAACATTCTCTCTTCACCTCTTTTGCATGATGCTTAGGTTGGAGAATCTAGAGTTAGTTAAAGAACAAAATACGTACTGAGTAAAAGTTTACTATTGGCTAAAGTGACACAGAAAACACTAGTATGACACTTGATAACTGAGTAATTCTACTCGGTAGTAATTATCACTTGTTTTGACAGAAAGGAGTACAGCCTGGATAGAGAAATTGCTGCCAGTGGGTACCAGAGAGAAGTCCAGGAATTCGATGAAGAATTTGAAGTTGGTAAAGTAATACATGAGTCTGAAAACAGTGATGATCAGGAGGAAGAAGACGATGGGAGTGACTTTTCTGGAGAAGAGCCAGAACATGATGATAAGGATGTCAGAGAAATGAAGGAGCAGACTGAAGAGTTGTGCAAAGATCTAAAAGATGAGACCACACTTGGGGAGCTGAAAGACACAGCTGAAGGGCAACCTCTGGACTCTGTACCAGAGAATCCACAAGAAGATAGTAGTGAAGAAGATTCTGAGAGAAAAGAAAAAGAGGTGGAGGAAAATCATTCTCGTAAAAAGGGCAAACAATTGCAACAGGAGGCTCGAATGGCCCTCATCAAGCAGCTTGCCAAGGCACGAGAGGCAAGGCAACAAGCAGAGGAGAAGGGGGAGAAGCCACCATCTCTTGAGGACTTTATTGATGACTCTCTAAGTGATGTGTGCAGTGTGAGGAGCTTCTCCACCACAGCAAGCTCCATAGACCCTCGAGAGATCAAGCACCGTACCCACAGGGACTTGGACAAGAGGCAAAAGAAGCAGATATCAAAAAAGAATTTGAGAGTGAAGGGAGAAGCTAATGCATTCAGGCGGCTGAAAAAACAGAATGAAAATATGGCACGTGATAATGCAGGGTGGGACGAGTGGTAGGAGTCTTACTGGAGAGAGTTTCATTACATTAGCGGACTGAAGTGTGATAGATGAAGGACTCATCCTCATTATTCATTGAAGTACTTCTTGCGTCCAAAGGAATCCAAATGCTTTAAGTGCCTGTAAAGTTAAACTCAAATATCTTCCTTGGTATGAATGGTATGGTGGGAAGAGATTTTGTATATTGTAAAAGTGAAAGGTGAAATGTTTATGGTTTTTCAATTTTATCATAAATATTAATAGTATATGCCAAAATCAAGGTGCATCATTGTTTGGTGGCTAATGAAGTGTTGAGTGTTTATATGAGCAAATATTGTTCTTTTGTATTACATCAGTTATGATTAAATACAGTTTTCAGTTCTTTTGTATTACATCAGTTATGACTAAATACAGTTTTCATTGTTATTCCTAGATTCCTTTCCAGTAACTAAAAGAATACAGCAGACATTCACTACACACACACACATACACAGGTCTGTAGTGCAGTGGTTAGCACCCTGGGGTCATACCCAAGTCCCAGGCGAGGGGAGGCAAATGGGTGGCTTTCAAGTCACTCCGGCCTCTAGCTAGTTGTTCCGGCCCCCAACCCTTGTCACTTAGCCCTCCACCCTGAGCATTTCCGCCTACCACCTCAATCAATGCATCCCTCTATTCTGATCATTTTGGCAAACATTTACAGGGCCGGAGTGACTTGTTCCCCTTTAAAACCCCTCATAATGCCACCAGAACAGTCAAGTACTCACACCACAATACACTCAGCATGCGTGAAATGTCCAAAATCATCTAACGCACTGAAAATGCACTTAATACACCAAAAAAAAAAAAAAAACTCACAACACTCGAAACTCCTGAAAACACTATCAAACACACTCGAAACTTGCCAAATACAGGAAGATCCCCCCCCCCCCCCCCGTTTAAAGGTCAAATTGCGTTATAAAGAACGTTAAAATTACAAGGGACACTAACCTAAATATTGTGGTTTTGGCTTCTCATCCTCTTCCGCCTCCCTTTCTCCGTTATTCTTCCTCCTCCTCCTTTATTTCCTCGTTATGTGGCTTCCACCTACACGCCTGAGTCTAGAAACACACAAAAACACGTATGAATCAATAGATATCGGGCCAAATGCTTCTTATTTTCTGACTTGGAAGATACTCTAACTAATTTCCGCTGCATAAGACCATATCCAGCCTGACTAGTTTTAAAAGAAATGTCTAAAATTAATATAATACGTTTACAAAAACATTCTCACTTTTGAAACGGCTATAACATGGACCCATTTTGACTTCATATTTCTTTTGAAAAATATTAGACTATATAGACTATCTTTTCAGGCACATAAAAGTTAGTTAGGGGAACGCATGAAATGAATAAATGTGAAGAAAACATAAAAATATAAACTCATTAAAAACTTATGTAAAGTACAGCTATTTCCATGTAGTGAGTATTTCAATACACTTTACAGAGTCTGGACTATCTTTTAAGGCATTCTAGAACGAGCTTGACCATGAACCAGAAACGTAAAAAAAATAAAATCAATATTAATAAATTTACGTTTATCAGGACTAATCACCATTTAAACGTCCACATATTTGACTCAATTGGTTTATTTTCCCCAGAAGAAAGCATAAGCGATTCTTTGAGATCATAAAGAACCAGCTAGAGCTTGAAATTAAATAAATAAATAAATAAATAAATAAAACACTTAATGCGAGGGACAAATTTTGAGCCTTCAGCCAACCAATACTTACGCCATAAATTACCACTAAACGCCACATATTCACTAAACAGAAGCACGGAACTCACTTCAAAGGCTATGAAATTATCTCAGAAACCACAAAAATATACCATGGAAGCTTAATATCATCGTTAACTAATATTATATGAAAAATAGTAGTTAACCCCCGCCCCCCCCCCCCCCACCAGGCCAGAGCGGGTTGGTAAGGGGCCGAAGCAGCACAACCACCAGGCAGAGGTCACTATCTTGCTTTTGTCCTCTCTCATCACTTCAAAATTAAGTCATATTTTCTGTATTTGACCACAAGATACGTTATGCTAGAGTCATAACTCCATTCTGAGACACATAATAATAATTATTATTGTATCAAGAAAAATCAACCTACAGGCCACATTTCACCTGATATAGAGTTTATTAATCTTTTATTTATATGCCGCATGTATATTTACCTGTGTACGTAACCACGTCCAATATGTTCGTGCCAAGGACAGCAGCATTCTGTCTCTCACCCAAAGCGGAAAAAATAAACACAATTTCATTTGTATGTATAATTCATTGTCTAGATCTTCGTGATACGGCATATCATGATTATTAAGAGTCTTTTAAGGCCATTATATTGTAACGAAGGGATTGGAGGTGGCCATGCGGGACGCCAGTGTTTGGGCAAAAGAAGGGGGTGACGTCAGGTGGGAGAGAGAACAGCAGAGCGAAGCGGAGAGGATTAAATTTTGTCTCGAGAAAGAATAGCCGCAGACAACTTTCCCATTCCCTCTCGGTAACTCGCTTTGCTCTACACCCGAGTAGTCTTAATTAAGGCGGGGATAACAGCTGTGTCAGGCTGCTAAGACGAGAACAGCTGTATTGTAATGATGAGACGAGGGGATTGGCTGCGTAACTCGGCGTTCCTATGCGTTTTCAATGGGCAGCTGATAATATTTTGGATGTAAGTAGTAGGGACAGCAGCGGACTAATAAGGCGTTGGCTTCCCTTGAGTTGGGTTGGTTGGCGGAATTACCTTTGCAACTGCTCCGCCCAAGGATGATATAGACTATATTATCCTTGGTGGCCACTGCGGCGCCATGATCTTTCCTTCAAGGTATAATTCACAGCTTGGTATCCTTGACTATATTATCCTTGGCTCCGCCTAAACACTTCTTGATGCTTAAGACTTTTGGATGTGTGCCCTGCGTTGCTCAGTTCTTTAGAAATCTGCCTCTAATTTTCAACATATGCAAAATTTCATTCTTGTATTCTATATTTACTTCACCGAAAAGGAAAAAAAAAAATCAAATGTGATTTGAGCCTCTTCTCTGTGTGGTTCCTGTAGCTCTATAGATTTTCCCTTTCCTCTTGATATCAGGACACTGTAATAGGAAATGTTCCAGGTTTTCCTTGATTTCATGACATATCTTGCAGGCTGTGTCTTCATGTATGTGTCTTTTTTTTGTCATAGAGAGGTAGACAATTAGCTCTGGCCTTGTATAAAATTGTTGATGACGGTCTATTGTCATAACTCTTGGGGCGTCCTATCGTCTCCTCCCATTCTCTCCCCTGCCTGTAACCTTTGGTAAAGCTATGCCGGATGTTTGGTAAGATAAATGGAGAGAACATCCTGTAAGAGCACATATTAACGAGTGGTTTTGAGGTGTGGCCGTGTGCCTAGTGGTGAGAATACTGCACAGGTGTGGAATGTGCTGGATGTGCAGGTTCTGCTTAATCCCTTCAGTACTGGGAGGCATTTTCATATTTATTGTGTTTAATAACTTGTCGATTCTATACAGCTTCAGAAATTTACATGGGGAATGAAATAGTACAAACTCTGGCCAATAATCTTCCGACCTCCACAGGCCCTTTCTGAAGTCAATGAAATCGTCTAATCATACCTAAAACTCATGGTAAAAATGTATCCCAGTACTGAAGGGGTTAAACCGCAATACACTTCGGAACGATTCCAGCCACATAAAGATTCACTCAGATTATCTCAAGATTGCATCCAGTACAAACATCTCACCACGAACCTTTTTTAACAGGATCTAGAAATTGGAACCTATTTTAAGAGTGTTTTTTTTTTATTATTCAAGTGATAATTTAACCATAGTTTTGCATCATTCGTATCTTTAATTTTGACAATACCCATGAGAACACGACGAATCAATTTTATCTTTGCAAATACTATAGTTCTCATGAGTGACAAAAGCTTCGACTACTCCTGTATCACAATTGGCCTTTTTTTGTATGACCAGTGAAACACATAGGTGGCCCTGATGCAAGACATGGCGTGCTGTGTTGCTTCTACCGACGCATCACCTTTCGGAGGGTGAATGAAGCTGGCGATGGTGTGATACATGTCGCTCACACTTCCTCGCTATCGACAGTATACGTATTGTAGTACATATACTGTATAACTTCTTCATGGATACTTTGCACCCCGAGGTAAGAGACTAAACCACATTCCTTTTTATCTTTACGAATATCTTTTTTTTTTATTCTCTCTCTCTCTCTCTCTCTCTCTCTCTCTCTCTCTCTCTCTCTCTCTCTCTCTCTCTCTCTCTCTCTCTCTCTCTCTCTCTCTCTCTCTCTCTCTCTGTGTGTGTGTGTGTGTGTGTTGGTCTGTACGAGATGGTAAGGGGGATGTCTGACAAACTGATATAAAGAAGGAAAACCCAATGACGAATTACCACAAGACTGATTATTCTCTGTTTATGTGTGTACTTTGTACATACTATACTAATATTATTATTATAACTCAGCGTCCGGTCAGTGCTTGAGCAAAGAGGTGGATTGGAAATTATTAATCCACCTCTGGTTACTTTCTCTAGCACTCTCCTGCATCACCAGTAAGAAATGATATGCTGAAGTATTTGTGGTGGTATTTGAATATGCACGTTGGGATATCTTGGTGCCTATAGCCCTATAAGGGATAGAAAGTGCATATGCAAGTATTTTGTAAAGCTTAGTACAACTATTAAGGACTAATCTTTTACAAACTCAATGAAGGTTTGAATGTTCTCTTCCTTATTTACATCGTTCCCTCATTATTGAATCTATATATAGCAACACTTGTTTAGATGCAATAGGCCAGGTTAAGCCAGATGTCATGCTCCACAATGACTTAACGATAAAAATGACTTGAAAGACACATTAACTAATATTTAACGTTCCCTCTTCCAGTCGGTGGGAACTTCCCCGATGGGTTCCCTGCGGAGGAAGCGGCACTACAGCATCATGGGTGAGTGGTGCGGTGTGGATGAGCTCCATAAACGCTGCGGCAGGAAGCTCAGGCAAAATTATGCTTTATGATGGTTATGTTTTGTTATAATGTTGATTGTTTGCCTTCACTGTTTTTTCTTTTCTCTTTTTTTTACAAGGAGAGAGACGTGGGAGACTAGATGTTAAGATTGGAGACTTCTTCGGTGCCATTGAGACTCGGTCCCTGGAGCAGCTGCAGGGATATGTGCAGAAGGGACCGGAGAAGATTAATGGCCACGGGGGACCTTTCTTCATCACGCCTCTCCACTTCGCCACGGAGGTGGGATGGCTGGAGGGAGCTAGAGTACTCCTTGAGGGAGGAGCGTCTGTCTGCGTCAGAAACCAGTTCGACCAGACGCCACTCCACTATGCCGCCATAGCCAAACACGAACCCATCACCGCCCTGATGCTGACCAGCATCACCAGCTTCAGAGCCCTCAATCTTCGCGACATGCGGGGAATGTCACCCTTGCACGAGGCAGCGGCCAGTGGCTGTCTGCCCGTAGTGAAGATCTTGCTCGAGCACGGCGCCGTAGTCACGACTCTGGACAAGCAAGGGGAGTCACCACTACATAAAGCGGCCAAAGCGAGTGCTTTCAGTGTGATGGTGGCCCTCATGGAAGCCGGAGCCAATCTAATGGAAAAAGATCTGCGGGGGATGTCTGCGGTGCGCTGGCTCATCTTTTCCAATGACAATGGTTTGCAGCGTCTGCTGGACCATTTGCTCATCGCTGGTGATGGCAACAGTCGTCGCTCTCCAGTCACCTTTAACTTCCTGCCGCTCGTGAGGAGCTCGGAGACACAGCAGTGCCAACTTCTCTCGTACTTCATCCAGATTGACAACCGAGATATTCTGGCTCACCCTGTGTGTCATGTGCTTATTCTTATCAAATGGAAAAGGATGAAATTCATTTTCCTTGGATACCTATTGTACTTTATGGTTTATGCAATACTGACAAGTCTGTTCATATTCAGGCGCACATTGGTTAAAGTAAATGAAGAGCGAACCATTAACGCCACACAGACTGCTGATGAGGACCCGCACACGCAGCCTGACTCTGTGGCAATACAAGCGATACATGGGCTGCTGTGTGTCATGACGCTGCTACTCCTTATGACTCAAATTAACCTCCTCAGGATACAAGGGTGGCGGGCGCGTATCTCGAATCCTAACTTCTGGCTCCAACTGTCGTCGGCGGTGTGTGTGACAAGCCTCCTTGCCCTGTATTGGTGCCCAGGACTGCCCAGAATAGAATTTGTGGAAAACAATATTGGTACTATAGAGCTACTGATTCTGCAACTACAATTCCTCTTCATCCTCAGGAAATATCCTTCATATGGGCTATATGTTGCCATGTTCATCAAAGTGGCCAAAGAATTTTTGAAGTTGTTTGTGGTGTACTGTACACTCTTACTTAGCTTTACTTCCATCATGTTCCTCACCTTCAACACTAACGGCCGGAAGGACCCCGTGCACAGCAGGTGGCCCATGCTGTTCCTGAATAGCGTCACCATGATGGTGGGGTCTGTGGAGATCACCGACTCACTGGTAGAGGAGTTCGACTCTAATCCCATCATTGGTTACGTCATCTTTTTTTTCTCCGTGGTCTTCATCTCCATTGCGTTGGCGAATCTACTCGTCGCTCTTGCTGTCAGTGACATCCGTGAACTACGAGCCTCGGCACACCTAACTCGCTTTGCCAGGTAAGTCACATTCCTATCTTCCTTTAGATCTATCACGCCTCGTGACAATGAATACATGGCAGTACCTAGTAGTCTATTGCTGCCTCAACACAACATTAGGTTATTCAAATAACTGCTAAGCTTGATAAAGACTTCTGTCGGTCAGTTATAATAGAGATACGAGTATTTTACTTTTTCGACGACTGACTCTTCCTTTTCCCAGCATGGTGGAGGCCCTTTTTAACATGGAGCAGTCGTGTGACTTCCCCTTGCTGCGACGACTGGCAAATTATTGCAGACTGGACACCGTAGCAACGCACGTCCGTATGTGGCCTAAGCACGACTACCATCACCCGTGTATCACGGTGGAGGTGCGCAAACAGCACCAGCACCGAGCCCAGAGAAGATGTAGCTGGTGTACGTGGCTGGTGGAGCGCTTCCACCCTCGTCGATACCAAGTGAATATCCCTGTCACCCTGCACGATGACGTACTGGCGCGGATCACCGCTAGAGAAACCGTTATCATTGATCCCGACCAGCTGGATGTACCTCGTGATTATAAAGTGTTTTTCGACGAAATTCTCAGAAGGCTTAAGCTCCTCGAAGTGTCTCACCTTCATTGATTCCGATCACTACCTCACCAAGGCACCAACACACACATTCAGTAGTAGTAATACCAACTCATCACAGACTCAGATCAACACATCCGCCAGTAACACGAGATTGATCCAGAGACCTTTCTGGCCATTAAGGAGACCAGGATAAGTAGAATTGTGACCTCTACGGGTCAAACTTTGCACATTCTGTTTACTTTTTATTTTCAATAGCCCACCTGTTGTCAGAAAAAAAATATATTTATGGCTACAAATAAGTAGTTGGAGCTACAGTCAAGATGTGTGTTGTAGCTAACAGTGTCAATGGCTGAATCATTGTACAGTCCACTTTCATCCGTATTGCATACACAATTGTCATCAGATTGTTAGTGCCATGTCACTGCTATTATTCACTCTCCATTGCATGAACTTTTACATGTTTCTTTTTTTTCTTTTACAAAAAGCTTCTGATACGTTGTAAAAACAACAAAAGGTTGACCTATAGCTACCACGACAGTGACCAAGCCTCTACGAGTGTGTGTGTGTGTGTGTGTGTGTGTGTGTGTGTGTGTGTGTGTTTATATATATATATATATATATATATA
>CM035190.1:6289886-6326739 GCA_020233015.1 Callinectes sapidus | reverse complement strand
ATAAAACCACAACCCAAAACAGTTATATATAGGAAAGACTCTTTGAACTATTGTATTTCCCTGAACAAAGCTGGATTGGTTTGTATGTTTGCTTCTCTACTCTATTCAAACTCATGTCTGCCACCACACACTTCTATCAAAGTCATGTTCTTTAGTTTGTCATATTTGCCTTAAACACAAATTTACAATCAGTCCGTGGTAAAAGAACACCAGTACTGTGGTAATGGGCATAGTTCATTAGCAGGGCCCAGGCTACCCACTGTACTCTCATGACACACACAGGCAGTGGTGATCTGTTCTACTCTAACCCCTGGGCAAGACAAGAGGAGGAAGCAATGCTAATAGGAGGTTCATACCCACAACAGCATCCACCTCCAACCCCAGAGCTTGAGCTTGATGCCCTCCTGGTCCTCTGACCTGTCTGAGTGACTGTGTGAACATAATGTTTCTAATGCAACCAGAGCAATATTACTTGTTATATTTCTTTCAGCATTTAAAGTTTGTATAAATAGTTCTAGATATAAACATAATAGTATATGGTTCCATATCATACAAAAGACATTTCAGAAATTATCAAAATCTGTGTGCCCACTTCCCTTTTGGGACATCAAATTGATACCTTGTTACAAAAACTAAACTAGCTACTGATAGTTTGCATCAGGGTTGAGTACGGAAGGCCCAAGCACTGAGGGGTCAGACATCTCCCCAGGGGCCTGTGGCTTAAACTGGTCAGATGTGAAGCGTGTAAGCAGGATGCCAACGCCCTCAATCATGGCGAGCAGCATGCCGCCAATCACCGCACTGCCCGTCATGGCCGCAACACCACCTGGGATGGAACAGGATGGAGAGGTTAGACAAAATTACTCACTTGAATAATCTGCACAATACAGTATCTTTACTTGATCTGTTCTACCTTGTATTGCTCCCTGTTTCTATTCTTTTGCACTGCTTCTTTTCTCAATGCAATATCTTTTATGTAAGAGGGGGAAGCTGACCAAGGGCAACAAACAATAAAAAAAAAGCCCACTAATTTGCCACTCCCCTTATAAGTCTAAAAGAATTAGCCAAAAGATAGGGAGAAATGTCTTGAAACTACCTTGTAAATACAAGTAGGAAATTCCAGACTTTACCAGAAAAAGGAATGAGGTTAACTCTTGCATAGAGTTGGGTAGAATACGGATGAGTGGAAGAAGAAAGCCTTATGCAGCAAGACCACCAGAGGAGGGGAAGCATGTAGTTAGCAAGATTAATAGAGTAGTTAGCATGAAAAGTGATGGAAGATAGCAAGAGATGCAATATTCCAGCAGTAAAAAAGAACCTGAAAACAGTAAGAGGAGAGGAGTTGGTAAGACTGAAAGCCACAAGTAAGGAAGAAACAGAGGGAAAAAAAGAAAAATGAAAACAAACTCCAAACAACAACTAACTGGACACAAGAAATACATTGGAAGATCTCAAGGACTCACTTCTTGCTGCCAAAATACCCCCGGTTGCCGCGCCTGAGATGATAGAGTTCCACGGGTCCTCCTTCTTGCGCATGTACACCAGTGAGCAGTCTATGGTGGAGAAGAGCCCGCCCCACACAGCAAACTGTCCACCCACAATAGGTGCACGCTGCTTCACTGCCACCAGACTCCCAGTCATGCGGCGAGAGATGCCCTGCCAGTGACAACAGCAATGGTTAATGGCTGGAATGCACACATCAAAGGAGTAAAAATAATTCCATCCAAGCTTAACCTGTGTATTCAGTTTAGATAGGATTAGATGACGTTTCAGAGCATCGCCTTTGCAGTACCGCCCCTTTACCTTTCTTGGTCTTTACAGATACAACTCCCTTTGATGAGACTTCAGGCACCTTGCTAAAAATGCCTCCAATAAATTTACTTAATCACCCTTCTCTCCTTTCATCCTGTAATATCTTTGCTTAAACCTTCACTAAAAATTCTACCTTGCATGATTTATGGTTTGTTCCTCCCTCTACTCAATCCTCTGACTACTTCTATACTAATAAAACAACAATACCGCGTTCAGATTGGAGGTGAAAATTTGTTCGCCAAATGTGTTCGGAATGGGAAGTGTTTGAGTGAAAGGGTGTTTGAATCAAGAGGTACCATTGAAGTTGTTTTTCTATGTCCTGATGGGCAAAATAGAATTACTGTTTTGTTGTTGTTGTCATCATTATCATTATTATCATTATTAATAGTACACAGACATGAAGGAATTGGTTTACAGCCAACATATACATATGAGGCATTTTACACACATTGTATTTACATATGGAGCATTCCTGAAGCGTTTAGTGCTAACAATTCACAGACAAGAGGGAGCCAGTTTACCATCAACACACACAACAGTAATACTTACACTTGGAGCATTCCTGAAGCCTTTAACCGCCTGAAAGAGCCCACCACCAATGACCCCCATGGCGAAGGCGCCCCCACAGTCGTCCACAATGCGCCATGGGCTGTGAAGAGACACTGCTTTACTCAAGGGAACAGTATTGGATATGTAGTGCTCAGAAGTTGGTACACAAATAGTAATGGTCCAGTATAACTCTAGTGCCTTATTATTATTCTATATTTTACTATTTTCTTCCAGACCTTCACAAAACCCATTGTACATAAACAGTACTGCAATATGATAATATAGAGTGACAGAAAGATGTTACCAACGCTACCACCCATTATATGTTCACAATGGGATTTGCAAAAGTCTGGAAGGAAATAATCTAAGGATAAGGAGGTTGAGTTATACTGGACTATTACTTAAGGAATGATTAAGTAGAATAAGACCAAATGGTAAAACTACAGGGTTGGATCACTCCCTATTCCTCCATCCTATCCCCCACCATCCCCAGCAAGCTTAGGGAACAGTGGGGGATGGGGTTTTTAGGGAGGACAGACAAAACAGGTGATATATTGCAATAAGGGAAAAAAAACTAAGGACAAAATATGCCACCTTTGAGAAAATTTCTAAAAAAAAAATCACAATCCGGAAAGAAAATTTAAGGATAAACTAGACTAAATCTAGGCAAACCTAACCTAAAGCAAGGTGAAGTAGCACCGCAAAAGATTAATTTAAAGACTATAGCTTCACAACAGCCGCCCCCTGCTTAAAAAAAACCTTGACAACTGTAGCTAATACTCTATCATCTTGCAGAGTTTCTTTATGATGATTATAAAGTAGGTCCAACCCTGTAGATTTAGGCGGCAGGACAGCAGATGAACACCGGCAACAACAACAACCACCAGCAATGAGGCAAGACAAAATGAATACTAACACTCAACACACACAAACATCATAGCACATTTCTCATCAGTAACTGTGATTCACCCATGACTTACAAAACCAACACTCGCCTTTGACAACCTCTCCTTCACCTGGTTCACGCTGACTTCATTAACTCCTTCCTATACACATACAAATAAATTCAGACGATAAACAATGTGATCACCAGTACTTCAAAAATCCACCTCTAATTAACCTGTACTCGCCGGTAACATCACCTCCCCTCTCCACCGGGACACTTGATCAGCTTTCCCCGGTACTCGTGAGGGTAATATAAAGGTAAAGGTGGTAATGCAAGAGGCAGACTCACCACGGCTCCCTCGCGTACTCCTCCATGACGCAACTATAGACACAAGAGGAACGGGAGGAGAGGTGCGCACTGCTGGGATGTTGGTTGCTGCCTCTTATGTAATGATTCAGATATATTTGTCTTCTCTCTATGTGTGTCTATATGTGTGGTCTATTGTGTGTATTTTGGTTGTTGGTTTATTGTGATTTACTTTGTCAGTTTTGGGGGATATTTGTAGGTTCCTTAGAGTGTGTGTGTGTGTCCTTATGTGTTTTTCCTTATGTGTTCGTTTTTTTTATGTGTATATTGATTTATTTGCAATTAGTCAATAACTTTGTGGCTTTTATTGACATGTAGTATGGTTTTCTTCGTGTATTACCTTCAATCATGCACGTGTTGCCGATAGTGAAGGTGTTATAATGAAATAAAAAAAAGTGTATTAATGAATGAGGACAAATACAATCAGCAATATATGATAACAAAACAGACATTAAGGAACAAAGTCAAAGTCATAATACAGGCAAGCAGAGAGTTCCAGAGTTTACCAGAGGATAGTGAGGATGAATATAACAGCCACTACTAACGACAATAATAACTATGGATAAGTAACAACACAGACGTATAAATTGATCAAATAAATCTTTACATGAGAAAGTCAGACTGTAATGCTATAAAAGACAAAAGAACAACAAAAAGTATCTACTGGGTCACTGTTGTTGGTGTTGGTGGTGAGTGAAGAGGCAAGCAAGGTGGCTGACCCGTGGTGTACCTGACTCTCCCACACTCCCAGGGCAGCCTCTCTCACAGTCACACGTGTTTCCATGTCCTCAGCACAGCGCGGCCTGAACACTTGTTGCTAAGGTAAGGTTAGTTTAGTGACAATTTATTGGTTTGATACCACGCTTGACCTTCGTGAATCCAGAGCAAAGTGAAAAAGTCTTTTGCTCCATGTAGGAAAACTATAGCTTGTATATTTGTGTAGGATGCAGGACACGGTCTTCATCCTCGTCATTTAAATCTTTCTCTCTCTCTGTCGTTCCTTTTTGGATTTATTCCAATCCATAGGTCTAGTGCAGTGGGTAACGTTTCCAGCTTATCTTGCTTCGGGTAATGTACAGTGTTAGCATTTCAATAACTATTTTTTTTGGCTGTGGCCATTGTTGTCTCTCGATTGCTGAGTGATGGGTAATGGTGGAGAAAGCTGCCAGTCTAATAAATATGAGAAAGGAATAAACCAGTGGAAAGTATACATTATTCCAAGACACTTTTTCTCTATACACTTTTCGTGGCAAGTTACTCATTTAGTATTTATAATCATTTAAAGTTGTATCCTAGGCCATTCTCCTGAGGTCAGCAAACTTAAAAAAAAATAATAGTAAATTTTTACTTTTACACGTCTCAGATTTGGATGAAACTATTTTTTCCTGGTAGATTTCAGTGTGTTATGTATGAATCTGCTTGTTGTTTTCGTAGCAAATCAATATACTTTTATGGCGACAAAAACAACAGGCAGATTAATTAAAAACAGACTGAAATCTACCAGGTAAAGATAGTTTCATCCTCACCAATGAGAGACACAACAAACACCAATGACGATCACCAATAGAGCAAGTTTCGGCCTTGCCCATGTCACAAAATCACTAAAACATTAAAATTCCATAATCTGCGAACTAAGTAGTTCATCATGCCATACAACCATTCAAAATGAAGTAAATAACCTCACCTTTACGATGAAACTACCATCTGTGGCCAGCAGCACTCTAAGCTAAAACATTACAAGAACTAAACATAACCTGGCGAGGGTCAAATCTAGCCCTGGGGTGCTCTAACTAAACTTTGAGGGCTCTACATATTAGCCAAAACTTGTACATTATTAGAAATTTGGGTGTAATGCATGACGCACCTGTCATGGCTACACATTTTCCAAGAATGATCTGAATATTTCAAACAAAGCCTTCAAGAGGCTGTGATTGGCCCGTGACAAACTAAAGAACCAATCACCATGACTAATTTCGGTGCCTGTGCAAAATATTGACACACACAGACTAATGTTCAGTTTCCCTTGAGACACCACATGTGGCAGTGTTACCAGGTGCATAGTCGCGTCCCGCAACTTTGGTAAGTCTTCAAAAATCGCTAGCGCCATTATAAGTGGTTTGGGGGGTTATATATGGGGTTCAAAATACTCAGTATGGAAAGCTCTAACAGATAGGAAGAGTATGAAAAGCCATCTTGAGACTGGTGTAAAAGTAAAAAAACAAAAATGCATCAGTGGGTTCTCAATAGGTTAGATGTCAGCATAGGTTTGGTTTAATGGCAATGCATCAATGGCTGTATGTGCAAAGAACATGAATGAATGATTTTTCTCCCAAATCTAGGGATTTTTAAAAAAATCAAGACATTTTTTGTTTGGTCTATAGAATTCTTCATAATGGTTTACCAGAGGCAGGTGTACCTATTTCATGTTCTAGGCATCAAAATACAGTGCATTTTTTTATTACTGAATACCAGACTGGCGACTTTCTCCACCTTTACCGAATGTCAATCTTAGTTTTTATTAGTTTAGTGGGCGTTTTGATTCTTTGTGTCATTTTTTTCTTTAATTGACTCGGATCTTGAATTTCGAGGATGTAATATACAAATATGTTATAAGAAATTTGTCAGTATTTTAATTCATTCATTCAAGCAATTTATTCTTATCAAGCATCAGAGTTCCTTTTGCCCCGCATGGGCTGGTAATGTTTCTCGTACTATTAAGTCTCACAAGATTGCTGTCTGGAGAGATTGCAACCACCTCAGGTCTAACCTTAATTGACATTCCCCTGTAGTGGTCCAGGCATGGTTGAACTTCAGAAATGCCAATATCCAGTATATACAGAATACTCTTGAGGCTGTTCAAATGTATGAATGCTCTTGTGCTTCTGATGGTAGTCAGAAATTTTTTCACACTTACTTGAGGGGAAAGAAAAAGCAGACAAACCCTCTGCTTGTTGACGGAATCTGGGGCAAATTTGTAATGTCTCATTGTTTAAGTAGCTATTTCTTATTTCATACCTTTATTGGTACTCATGAATATTTGAGCATTGTGGGTAGCCCTTGGCCACCTTCCCCCTCTTACATTAAAAAAGAGAGAGAGAAAAAAAGGGAGAATCCTTTCAAAATATTTTGAATACATTTTGATAGACTGATACTTGTAGAATGTAATTTATG
This sequence comes from Callinectes sapidus, assembly GCA_020233015.1. NCBI lineage: Eukaryota > Metazoa > Arthropoda > Malacostraca > Decapoda > Portunidae > Callinectes > Callinectes sapidus. The sequence continues at coordinate 6,319,955 of CM035190.1, read as the reverse complement.
TACAGTACTTATCTAATGAAAATGTAAAATTCTTAGTTTGCATCATTCATATAGTAGCTTGTATTTAATCTGTCTTTTTCACAATAATTGTTTGTTTTGTTTTGTTTCTCGGCATCTTTCTCACAACACACACTAATATTATTCACACTTCAATGGAGGTTGGAGTATGAATTCTATGTGTATAACTTGTGTTGGTTTGTCTGGGTCAGCTTATGTGTGGATTGCCAGCCTGGTATATTGATAGATTTCCCTCCTTTACAGGATGTCTGTCACTACCAAGAAGAAGCATGTGGAGCGGGAACTGTACGAAGACTTCAGCCTCCCTCAGGAACACCAGTCCATTGTCCGGGTCTTGAAACCATGTGGGAATAATCTTCATCAGGTACATAAACATCATTACCAATTCTGCACCCATTCCTTTTTATGATTATGGAATAGTTAATTAATCTTCAGGTATTCATAACCATTCTTGTTTGCATTGCTCTTTGGGATTTGAAAAAATAAATAGGTCATATTCAGATGCATTTCACTAGTCTTGCCTCCATTGCTCTTCATAATTATCAACCCTGTGATGGCTTTGGTTTTTACTTGAGTTTCTTTAATTTTGTTACGGAAAGTTTTGTACATATAGTTAAAAAAAAAATTGCTAATAGCAAAAGCAGTGTTTGAGTATCTATTGAAAGTATTTTATGATTACATTATTGTAAACCTTCTTCTATAAATGTATGTAACTTATAAGCTCAAGGATAAAGTGTTGCCTATTTTTCAAGGTGACAACACCTGAGGGAGACGTATTTCTGGCCTCCATGCCCCACAAATTCCGCAAACACGTGTGGATCAAGCGTGGCAACTATGTTGTGACGGAGCCAATACCGGAGGGAAACAAGGTACGGGCAGAAATTGTTCGCATCCTGATGAAGGACCACATTCGGCACATCAGAGCCAACAACATGTGGCCTGCAGCCTTCTCGGAGCTGTGTGAGGAGGAGAGGGACAAGCTGTGCATTGCTCCCCAAGACATCAGAGTCAGCAAAGACAGCCTAAGTGGTTCTGACACTGATGACTTGATGGAAAACCCAAACCGACCCAGAGTGTCATACCCCGATGACTCTGACTCCAATAGTGATAGTGAAGACAGTGAGTGTGATGGCAGTGAAGACAGTGAGTGTGATGGCAGCAAGGACAGTGAGTGTGAAGGAAGTGAAGACAGTGAATGTGATAGCAATGCAGGTAGTGATTGTGAGACCATCAGAGACAGTGAAAAAGTGGAGAAATGAATTAGGAAAATAAAATACACTGAAGAGTACCATTGTTTGAATTGTTTTAAGCTTCCTCAGGGTTATTAAGTTACCACTTGAATTAAGACTGATCTGTGAGAAAAAAAAATCAGTGAAAAAGTGGATTAATGAAACAAGAGAAACCAGCTAATACTATGCACACAAATGCACACACACTCTTATACTGTACACACCTATCCTTCTCTATTTCTGTATCATTTGTGATGTAACACACTTGCTAGCTTACCTGTGATATTTTTGTCCATGACAAGGCAGGTCACACCCCACTTAGGGATTAGCAAGCACTTGCTGTTCTCTTCAGGCAAAGATATAGTGAATGGAAGGGTAAAAAGTCTAGTCTTGGCTTCGTCCAGATGGATTAAAGTCTCCAAGGAGCAACAGCTGACAATTAGTTTCACATGATCCTTAAGATTATTAATTTGTACACACACACACACACACAGTGGCTGGTCACTTGTGGGATTTTTCTGCTGACAAATGAGGCAGTTAATGTCTGCCCTAACCAGGGGGGATGGGGTGTGTGGTGTGTAAGGCCACAGTCTCCCCCAAAGGTTGGTGATAATGAGCTTGAGGCTGCACTGAGAGAGTTACAGGTGGTGGTTGTTGGTCAGCTTATGACCAGGCTTTGGTAAACTAAACACACCACTTCATAATTCAGTAGAGAGTATTCTTGCCTGCTTCATTGTGCTGCTTGATATAGGTTAAAGTCTTGCTTAAGTGAGTGAGAATGTATCATAGATAGCCATCAGTGCTGTGCATGGACTCTAGTGGCTGTAGATGTGGTGAGGTCCCATTCTTACTTATCTATCTAATATATTAGCCCTGAGCTCTTCATGGGAGAGTTGCAGCTGGTGGTCATGAGGCCAGTCCATCATTGTGACCTTAAAATACACATGGGAAGCTGGCTCGTACTCTGGCCCCACTTGGTAGTGAACTCACACAGAAGAGGCCTTCTGTCACCTGCCAGATGAACAGTGGCAGTAGCATTAGGAAAGATAAACCTGAACTCTTTATGCCTAACAGGATTGTAAAACATAAATATGGTGGCTGTGGAAGGGAACAACCAGATATTGAATCCCTAACTGGACACTCAAGCACATAAAGGATTAATATACTCGTTTCATTTCAATGTATAACTGAGCTTCTTTAGGGAAAGAAGCAGTTATTCCTATGAAGGATGGCCAAGAGGGAGAGGCCAGGAAGCTAACCACTCGTAGGGTGTTCACAGTAGATGGCTTATTGCCAGTCAGGTCATGAGTGATGTTGCTTGGATTAGACTCCTGCCACTACAATGGCAACTACCTTCTAATCAACAAAGGCAACTTTCACCACCAGAATCATACAGAAGAATCAAGGTATGTAGCACATAGTTTGAATCGTTGGATGCCAAACATTTTTTAATAGGTAGGCAATGTTACATTGATTTACAGTCTAATAACTCCTGGTAAATCAAGAGTTATACATTGACAAATTATCCAAAGTAATTTCTGTACAGACTTCTGAAACAAAGCTAAGAATTGAAAATATTGAGTCATCATCATAAAAACTCAATGATGTGTAATATTCTAAAGAGTGAAAATGTAGAAGTGTTGTGGCAAACCATGGCCAGTCTAGTGTGTCTATACCCTGGCAACTGTTCTAAGATCAGTGTAGAAAGGTGAAAAAATTCTACAAAAGATTCTTAGAATTTATTTAGAATCTCAATGTCGAAACAATGCAAACGTCCAGTCATAATTATCTTTTTGAATCGGAACAGTTAAACAAAAGAATAAACATGGCTATATATAACTAATTATGTTACAGTACACCACAAAGGCAGAGATGCTGAGAAGTATAAAACAGTAGCACAAAGGCTTGTAGTTTGTAACACACACTGATACAGGTCATGATTATGACTTAGGATTAGTTATTGATTAACATGTGAGAAGTTTTATAATTATTAATGTCTTACTATTATTATTATTATTATTATTCATTATTATTATTATTATTATTATTATTATTATTATTATTATCATCATCATCATTATCATCTCTTACAGATGTTTACATGAGGGATAGATAACAGGTTGTTCTGTACACTGTATGAGAAAGCAGACAGGTGCTTCTCATTGACTGACCTGTAGCAAAGGGTCAAGGCCATTTGTCCAGGGGTGCTGAATGCTGGTGCTGTTGGGAGTTGTACCACCAACTCAGGGTGTCACTTGGCTGCTGGGGAGATGTCTCAGACCACAGCAGCTTTACCTTAACTCTTTTTGCAATCAGTTTCACGGATCAAAGTTAATCCGACCTGTACCGGGGCTCTGGTTAATGGTAATACTTTATGGAAAACTCTTCAGTGCATCGAGAAACTACACATGGTGGACATTGGTGTATAATTGCTTCTATAACCTTGGTACTGCAGTGTTATGCTCATTATGCAACCAGTGATTTCATGCATGTAGTGTTTTCATGAGATATCAGAATCATTGCAACAATTTAAGTATAAAATTTTGCTTTTGAAACTAATATATGTACAAATCCCATCTTATGAAACAACTCAGAATATATTAAACCTCTAACAGTTCTTTAACATTACAGAAAAGAATCTATAACTAACACATGACAAATAATCTTTGCTTTGATCGGTAATATGCGCGCTGGACATTTACTCGTTTAGCTCAGATAACAGTTTCTTCAAGACCATACCTGGTTTACCTGATTAATTCCAACATTTGTTTTTAAGTAAATTTCATATATGCATGTTTGAATTTCAATAAACAAGTCCACAGATAATAAACACATAATTTTCTCAGTCCAGCATTTTTCATTGGTTCAAAAGTCATAATTTTTTAAATAAGCCGCAATGAAAATTGTTTGACTAATTGCTTCCAGATATGTCTTAAATTACTGACTTAAGTTTAGTTTTGTTATTATGACCCACTGGTAGAGGACACAATGCACATGAGTGCACACTTGTTCGCACACACACGCACACACACACACAACACACACACACACACACACACTTTCTCTAGTTTACTAGCCAACAGTAACACCAGCTTCCTGCTACAGCCTGAACATTATGGCCTTGAAAAGCTGGACTTGAAGGAGTTTATGCTGCAGACTGACAACAGAACATAAACTTCAAGTTGTAAAAACAATATGAAAGGTTATATTTGTCATATACAACATTTGACACTTTCTAAAAGATGTATTGATGAACAAGGTAACAAGAGTAAAACTTAGATCCTATTCCACAAGAAAATAATATATTTATATCAGTTTGAATCAATCAACATTTATCTCACAATCAAAATATTCAAATTGTTTATTTGCCTATAGTAATAAATATTAACATAGCATAATAACCACTTTCAACGCACATTCACATATTTCTCAAGGATTTAATGAGCTACTAGAGAAAAAAGTTTAGGGCTACTTGCATGTTCAAAATGTACACCAACCATCAAAGTTTTAGAGTGAAAAATGAGTGAGAGTGTTTAACAAGATGTTAAAATGTACACATTTCTTTTAGAGGTTTTGTTTTCTTGTCAACACTTACGACACAGGTAAACTTGACGTGTGATGGCTGATGGATCCCAGCACAGAGTGGTTAGGGCCCAGAGTCCTTTGAGGGGCATGGATGGGAGAGGGAAGCTTGGAGTTGGGGCTCTGTCAGGCTCAACAACTTACTGGCTGGGCCCCGGTGCCTTGTTTCCACTCGAGAAATATGACTAGGACACTTTGGTTTGGAAAAAGGCATAAAATTTGTTTTAAACACGACTTATTAGTAGTAGTTATTTTTATATAACATTTAATATGGCAGAATTGATAATATGAATCCTACTATCTCACATGACAAAAACAGTTGCATGTATGAAAATTACCATCGAGAAGAAAACGTCAATAAGCAACAGGATCATCATTAACATGTAATGGTAATGTCAGAGGGACTGAATTACATGAGGATTTATAGCCCTGAAAACAGGTTTTGCTGCTACATGTACACCACTCCCTCTGCAGAGTATGGCTTAATGCTAAATGGTATTAAACTTATAGAAATTACATTTGAGGAGCAACAGAACAATGATCAAAAGATGACAAGCTACCATTCTAACCTAAGAGAATTTGGAAATCTAGATGAGAATGAGGATATATTGCACACAGGCCAAAATGTATTGCATCCTTAAGTGTCACATTGATGGCAGATATTTAGGAAAAAGCTTGCCAACAGTCCATTGGACCAATACACAGGCTGCTGTCTTGCTACAGAGGAAGGGAAGGGACAAGTTAGAGAGGCTGTACGACAGTCTTTTAAATATTCAAGCATGCTATACACAATAATAAAGAAAACTATTTACATGATTTTGTCAATTTATAAACAGGTTCACTTAGATAATGTGAGTAATGTTTCATTTAAACATTAAATTGTTAGTCATGTGACACAACCTGGACAGACACTGCAGCTGGTGACTCCTGGTCATTATGGCTTTGCTGGAGGGTTCACACAGTCACATTTCACACCACTGTGCTAACACCTGTCCCACCACTGGCTGGCTGGAGCTTGGCAGATGCTTACCATTACGGCAGCTGTGATGGCTCCTTGACAACACTCATGAGTCCTGGTCTACATCACCAACACAATGGGAAGGGAGGATGTAAAAGAAATCCAACAGTGTAGGCAACACAGAGGGTGTAGTCTGACAGTGTACTGGAGGAGGACACTGGAGAGGGTTGGGTGACCGGGTCATTAGTCTATAGCAGCAGCAGCTTGGTGCTGGTGACCTGGGGCCGGCCAGGCCGCATCTGCCACATTTCCTTGCACCCTCTGTGGTGGCAGCACTGATGGGCCCTTATGGGCCGCGACCTGGCCTAGCCCAGTCTTGGCCGACAGCAGCAGCAACAGAAACAGCATAGCAGGATGCCTAGTGAGGTTGGCTGGCCAGTGGGGCCCACCAGGGGCTGAGGCAATACTTGCATCACAACCAAGACCTGGCCAGACAGCCTCACCCCACCGGCTCACTGCACACTTGAGATCAGCAAGATGTTGACAGTTCATCACCTACATTCATACACCATACCAACCTGAAATTATATGTAGTGATTAACAATTTTGTAGAAAAATATCTATATTATTCAAAATTTGATAAAGAAATGTAGTCAGTGACATGACTACTCACTTGTCTGCTCAGCATGGCAAATCTGACTTACTACTGACAAACCTGTACACTAAAAAGTTCATTGATGTTAACATGGGAGTGATGGTCAGACATTTTTCAGTGAACCTGATCACTATCAAAGTCATTGCTAATATTACTTTCTCAAACAATTAACTTTTAGCAACAGACTTTCCATCTAAACTGTGATGTCATGAACATCTCACCACTTCAGTCTGGACTTCACTGCATCGTATGAATGAAGGAGTTACAAGGTTTACTTAGTGACTGCAAATCTTGGTTCAGGTCTCCAAAGTATGAACATGTTACCTGCTAGTCAGGTCTCACAAGCATCAACATGTTACTTCCTAGTCCGCCTTTTCAGTTGTGAGCCAAGAGGAAATTGTTTTAACTTAATGAGTCTTACTTGATGTCATAATAACTGTATCTACTTTGTTGCTACAAAGAAAGCTCGTGAAGGGAGTGAGATGTCAGATCATCTTGATAGGTAGACAATTCATACTTTGTAAAGTGCTTAGTGTTCTAATGTTCTCTATATTTCAAGAACATATATTAGCTCTTATGAATGAATATTTTCATTTTTCTCTCTCTCTTTCTCCCTATGTATATACAGAGTATCTATTACATCAATCCAGTATCATAAATTAAAAAAGATAATACATATTTTGAATCAAATCTAAAATGTTGAAGTTTTCTTTTGGTTACTAGATTTCACAACACACCATAGGCCTGACTTGACACACAAGCCACATTGCTGCTTTATGTAAACAAGTACAACTTGCTGCTTTGAGTAATTCTCCGCCTCCCAGAACATCACCAGTGACTATCACATTCTTAAGCTGTGTTATTTCTATCTTTCAATTTTTTTTAAACACCTGACCCAAGCTGCATGACTTACCATTTTTTCCCTTTTTGCACAAGGATCAGTTTACCCTCGTGAGAGTAGTGGGTGTTGCAAGGTGTGAGCCAAAGGTGAGGCTGCTGCTGCTGCCACTCACTACATTAACTTTGTGGCTCAGCCAATGCAGTGTGTGAACATTGGCACAGTTCACAAGACTTATAAATGTTTGTCACCTCAAAACAATGAGTCATTAATATCATACAAATTTCATGTTAATATCTTCATAACAATCCTGCTGTGTCTGCTTTTACATTAAAGCAGTTTACCTAGACTGACAATTGTGTATTCTGCTTTACACAGTGATGTATCACACTGCTCAGTGAGTCGAGTGTAAGTAACTCTTGTGTATCATTTCACCTTGCATGGCTTGTTTAACTCACTGCTATCAGTAATATTTCAGAAGGCTTGTAGAGACTGATAACTTTATTTTTACTTTCCATCAGTCGAGTCTGAGATTAATCCAAGTACTATTTATCTCATTTAATTTCACTCATTACTTGTTTTAAATTATTCGTTCAAATTAAGTCATTCAACCAAGACATTCTTCTGTTGGATAAAACAGACGATTTTCTCCACACAGCTGGCAAGGAATTGTGTTTTACCACTACAATGTCCGGTCAATGCGTGTCAGGGTGTACATATCGCCACAACTGCCAAACATTACCCTTCAGCAGCTTGGAATCCCCTTGAATCATTTATCTCACATAATAGCTAAAGTGTGCACAACAAAACCAAATTGAATATATTACATCAGATCAATACATTAGAACAGTTGTAACACTGCTGAGATATTTATGATTTGCTACATTGTCGATTCTTCTTTTCATCCCTCTATTTCCAATGTTCATTTATTTATTCTTAAAGATAATTCTTGCAAATGGAGCAGTAAGGAATCAAACATCAAGTAAAAATATTCTTGGTTATGTCATGTGATGAAGGGGGTTCACCATTTTTCCGTAATGCCAGTGTCAGTATAATATTACAATAGGCATTAGCACAGACTGCATGACCAATGAATGTTGTCTAGATATGTACTGTAGTCATAATGAATCAACTACAATTATGCAACAAGAAAGGTTTTTCTAGTGTTTCTCGGCACCAGTTTCCTTTCCGTCTTCTCGGATGTCTTTCTTAAGATGGCCAATGTGTTTTCTAATTTATTTTTTAGGAGCTTTCCTGAAAATTTCTATTTGGATGAAATATTTTAGGAAATTTCTAAAAACAAGATAAAGCATCATGACCTGCAAATGAGCCCAAATAAAAAAATTGTTTCAATCTGAAGCCAACAAGGAAGGTATTTACAGTTGATTTTTGGACAGATGCACACACAAACACACACACTGCATAGTGTAGTGGTTAACACACTCAGCTCACAACATAGTAGGCCTGGGTTTGAATCCCAGGTGCAGCAAGGCAAATAGACGAGCCTCTTAATATGTAGTCCCTGTTCATCTAGCTGCAAGTAGTTACAAGTGGCCTTGCTGTACTGGTGTGTGGTGTGGTCTCAGTCCAATTCTAAGATGAGTCAGTATGAGCTGAGCTCTTTCCATAGGGGAAAGTCTGGCTGGATGATCAGCAGTTAACTAGTAAATTAAACACACACACACACACACACACAGTAACCGAAGTGTTTTGCATATATTTCTACTTAAAAATCACTATTTCAATTTGAAACCAACAGTGAAGGTATTTTCTGTTTCTTTTCGGACAAACAGACAAACAAACACACACACACACACACGTGTAATGTACTACAGTGGAGATTTAATACTCAAACTTAACTCAATCCAAATGGTTGTTCAAGTATCGAAAAGTTTGACTACTGATACCTATAAATCAAGAAATTTCTTCTAACTTTAGCAAAACCTTAAGTTTACAGAAATTTCAATGTAAACTTTTTATCAACAATTTATCCATTTCTTTCACTGCTACAGGTCATTTGCTTTTTCACTTAATGACCTTCTTGTTCTTCAGTATGGAGGCTACTGTAGATTTTGCCATACAAGAGTCAGCTGCAAGATCACTAACTGATTCTCGCTCCCTCCTCTAATTTATCAATAATCACCTTTTTCCATTCAATGGTCATCACTTCATTCTTCCTTTTAGGCTTATTTTTATCACTAATAAGCCTCTTTGGTGCCATGGTATATTTCTCAGTGAAGAGCCACAGACAGAACACAGGAGAATGTTGTTATTCTCATGATGACAGCGGAAAAACTGGCAGGCAGTGGCGGTGGGGCTTTGAAATTTTGTAAGCTTAAATTTTTGTAAAGGTTAGAATGAATTACCTGATTTATTGGTATTGGTAGTCAAACTTTTTGATACTTAAACAGCCATTTGAAACAAATATAGTTTGAGTACTGAGTCTCCACTGTACTATAAGAAAAGAAGAAATGATCTGGGAGTAACCATTTCTAATAAACTCATTTCACAAGCACTTAAACAAAATCAGTGGAGAAACATATGTGCTGAGGAACATTAACATGGCATTCACCTATATTGATGAAGATATGACAAAAAAATAAATAAATAAAAATAAGATGGTAACATCAATGATATGTGCAAGATTGGAGTAGGCAGCATTAGTGTAGTTATCAAGTTTGAATAAAAGTTATTAGAAAACTCGAAAGAAATTTGGGAGCTGCAACTAGAGTTCATACAACCCTATAAGGGTATAGTTATGAAGAGAGGTTGAAAAGATCAGGCCTGACTACACTGGAAAAAAAGGAGAGAAAGAGATGGAGAAGCTGGATGGATGGTCTTGTGATACCAGATACAAGAGGTCCCCACCCTGAGGATATGGAAGAAATTGAAAAGGAGTTTCTGCAGAAGACACATAAGAAAAATAATTTTCTTAAACCAGTATAGCATTGTGATGAAGAATATATATTGGTGAGATTGTGTGCCAAGACAGTTCATACATTAAAAAAAAAACTTGGATAAAGTCTATCAGTACGGAAATAGGAAAGCATGAGCCTAGTGTGGTTCTTATCCTGTATCTCACAACTAATTAGATGCAAATGGTGTAATTGATTACTAAAGATGGAACATTGTGAGCATGACTCAATCCGGAAAAAAATACTAAGCAAAAAAACACACACACACACACACACACACACACACACACACACACACACACACACACACACACACACACTCTCTTATCAATTTTAAACTTATGTTCAGAAATTGAGGTCCTTCTTATAATACATTTTAAAAATCAATAAATAAATTGTTGGTATATTGCAAAACCAAACTTATGAGAAATTATTAAAAATAAGCGAAACACCACAAAGAAAATGTGAAAATGTGGAAAACAAGGAGGTAAAGTCTTCTAGGTTAAAGAACTATTTAAGTGATTGTGGTACAAAAAAGATGAGCCTAAAAATATGTTTTTTATGGAAAAGAATTATCCAGCATTGCAAACTAATAGCATGTTGAACAAAAATATATGCAGTACATTTGTACTGAATCCCTTCGGATTCCCCAAATATCACAGTAAGCCTTCGTGTTTGAAGCGCACACATGTAATCTGAGCATTTGTTAAAGAATGGATATTTGTCAGGTGTAAACTTTGTATTATCTTAAACACCTGTTGCAAAAAGTACACAGAAGCTTTAGAAAGAGGGTGTTAGCAGCTGTGCACAAAATCTGCTGCTGAAAATTGTTTTTTTTGTTATCTGCAATACACCTCTGTCAGCTTTTGGTTGATTAAATTGCCTCAAAATTTCAACATTCACTCTGCAAAATGTGGCACAACTCATAATTTTCCAAGTATTACTGAATTGACTTATTTTACAGAGTTCATTTACTACATATTTTAAGAAACACTGCTGTTTTCACATGGGCACATTTTTTTTCAGACTGCGTTCACAATTTACACAACATTTCAAAGAAACATACTGGTTAAAATTTTTCTAAACAATTTTAATGGCTTCAAGAATCAACAAGAAGTAAAATCCTGAACTTATCCATCTTACCTTTCCTATTCTTGCCATCATTTGCTACTTCTGTTGCTTCCAAAGTGTGCATATCTCACTGTCTCACACTCAGTCATTCACCATCTCATACCTTCAATTCAGACAAGTTAACAGAGAAAAAAGGTTTAGCTGATGTCCGTTATTTAGATAGATCAAGAGAACAGGATTTCAGCAAAGTCTGATGTTCTGTCTCATACTGACTTTCAAGGCTATAGATGTTCCAATGTTCCAGCTATTTTATCTGAAGAAAGTTCCATATGAAAATCTAAGCTCATATTTTCTTGTTCTATATATGATATTGTAATACAATTCTCTTCACATTTTTGTGTGGATTATTTATATTTCTGATGTCCTGCTCCCTCTAGAAACTCTTCATAGAATAACTACAATATCCATCAACAGTTCCTCAGCCACATCTTACAAATATGCTAGGATTGAGGTTTCCTTCCTCCCTTTTTTCCCAACTAACAGTTGCTTCCCACAAAATAAAACCTATCTTTTCAATTTTTATATTTGCTCATTTTATTCATAAATACTATATTACATAATAGAGGAGAGAGAGAAAAATTCTATTTAGATAGTACTGGAATATTGTTACTGTCAATGTTTGCTTCAGCACATCACCAAACAATTCAGGAAAATATGCAGTTGTGAAGTGATCCTAAGTATGGATGAGGGAAGCTACAAGTGAGGTGCAAGTTAAAGTCTTTCCTCAGGTGATATGCATGCAGGCCAATCAAAAGACCATGAAGCAATGGACACTATCTGATGTAGTGACACTCATCACTACTGGCAATGACATGAGCCTCAATACTGTATGCTCTTTTTTTGGATACACACGTGAAAAACAAAACTATAATGAAATGTGAATTAACGACATTGGGGAATGTCTACATTTGAGTATTTGATTGGAGAAAAAAATCAAAGATAAAATTATAGTGAACAAAATCAATTTCATTAGAGTGTTTCTGAGGCAACAGAATACACTCAACACTTTCTGAGGTCTGTGGAGAAAAGCAAGAACTGGCTGAACATCCTTGCTCAGTGTGGACAGGTGTCACCACTCTTCTGGTCACTCACAGCATTAACAGAGCTATTAAATAGGACAGGGACAAACACTTAATCTTACTGGATAAATACAAGAATCCCAGGCAATAGAATTTCCAACTTAGAACAGAAGTTTATAAAACAACCATGGTCTATTTCACCTAGGATGACACAAACTATGTACACTATTAGATTGTTTCTTTCTTTTGACTGAAAATTAAGTGGTGAAGAAAAAAGTCTGATGTAACTGAAGATTCATGATAATAAACAAGAATGACAAGAGGAATACAAGCATTGGTGGCCATGGCTGACACATCACACACAGTTAGCATGACTGCTCTGCTTGTTCTGTTTGGAGTGCAACACTTTGCTATTTCAGTTTGTTCACAATTTAATGCTGAAGTGAGGACATGCCCTAATATTTCCTAAGCAGTCATATTATCATGCATTGTATATCTGTATCCTTAAGCTGATCATAAAAAGTCTCTTGTTGCCTTCCTTGTCACACATTTTGAATGCATTTATTGAATTTGATTCTATGATCTATTGCCCTTCATTTGAATCACAGCTACACCAGCATCCTGTTATATGTGGCAGATTGTGTTGTGCAAAAGCTTGACATCATGTCTAACATATCTGTATCCATTGTGGAAATTTAGACTTCATAACTGTTTCTAATCCAATAATTATCAATAATAGTGATTTTCAGTAAAAAATTCAATGTATGAGAACACAATAGCCAGTTGCATTACAAGAATTAAAACTAATAATAAGTAAAAACTCAGAAACTTAAATGGTCAGCCCACTCAACAACAAGTAACAACTGATAGATTCAGCATGGCTGTGACTGGCTTCAGCGGACACCTCCTCACCAACTTTTGCTTTGGTACAATTTCTAACTTATTTCTGAAATCCAAGTAGTTCACTTGTTTCTGCTGAACCAACAGTCCTCTGCTAGGGTAAGATGCCTGGGAGCCTGGGAATCTTAACACATCAAACATAATACAGCTGTAGTCACAGCACAGAATGCACGGCACACTTTTTCTTGTGAAATGGAGGTATCTGTGTGTGAGGAGGGGAGTCTGGTAGTGGCATGAAAGGGACAAGTAACAAGTTCTATCTGTGTTATTTGATCAAGTTATGTTCATTCCACTATATATAAACATAGTGAACCTTGTATTACTTCAATTAGATAAATTCCAATGTGCCATGCAATGACTACATTTGCATCAGTAAAATAACATTGGTGTGACATGATTACTTTCTGCTAACCAATATCAGCAACCACTCTCTCTCTCTCTCTCTCTCTCTCTCTCTGATGAATCTTGATTTCTTCACAAATTGCACAAGACCAAAACTTCCTCCCAAGCAAAGAACTGTTATCACAATTAGGATAGTCAATTGTGTATAAATTCACATATTCTGAAGCCTCATATAACAAGACTCTGGTGTCAGTTTTCTGATCACTAAATATTTCAAACTCCAAAGGGAAAGTACACACACTACAAGAAGGGAAATTTTGGCACGTAAAGGATGAAGAGCTCTGTCACAATTCCCTATGAGAACTACAGCAGGTAAAGACAGCAGGGGAAGAAACCTTAATTTTTATATAAAAATATAGAAATGGGCAAATTATACACTATAATTCATGAAGCATGGGGGATGATGAGTGCTACAGAAGTACAGCTCATGAAGCACAGGGAATGATCAAAGCTGCAAGATACACAATGTCCATAAATCAATCTAAGGAAGAAATCTACTCATGGCAACAAAATAGATCAAAGGTGCAAATTCAAATGGATACACATAATAGAGTAATAATGTTCTATTGTTCTCCATTTCAGACTTGTCTGAACACAACAATGTGTGCAGAATGTGGAACAGCTGTCTGACCAGCTCAAGGAACACCACAACTAGTGACTGCCAGAAGATTCTGGTGGTTCAGTGTGTTGAACTTATGCCAAAACTTGGCACTCAGTCAAAACATTAATTGAGTCAAGATAATTGAGTATTCATACATATATTATTAATTGTACTCTCTGATATTTACAAGATTTACAGTAAGACATTAACATCTAGCACTATTTAGACCAAACTGTAAAATAGTTTTACCTATAAGAAATTATTGAAAATAGTGGTTACCACAATGCCCTGCAGCATAACAAAAGTAATTATTTCCAACAATAATAAATATAAGGTCACTGTGAACAAGCATGAGGGATGAAGTGCATTGCTCCCCACAACACTGCACTGCTCAAGGATCAGTTTTAAGAACATACACTTTTAAAGAATATCATGTTGAAATGACAGTTTTGAAGAAGTTTTCCTTTTAACGGTCAGATGTATTTTATCTATGTGCTGAAATTTTAACAAAATACGTTTAAATTTTGCAAGAGGAGGAACCAGACTCAAGTCAACTTTGAGGTGCTGTATCAATGTCTTACTGTAATACACCCAGAGTGATCCATGGCTGTGATCACAACTAAATCCACTTTAACAGAAAGGAAATTATTCATGTACAAAACTTTACTTCAGTTATTTATTACAATCAAATATAGTTCCATTAATTTCCCAAGTCAGTCTGGAAGAAAAACATTAGAACTAAAATATATATATATATATATATATATATATATATATATATATATATAATTATAATATTATATATATATATATATATATATATATATATATATATATATATATATATATATATATATATATATATACACACACATATATATATATATATATATATATACTTTTTTGTTGAATTCCTAATGCATTGAAGCACTAAAGGGGAAAATATAATGATGTGAATTTTAGAGAAATACTAAGAGTATAATGACCACATGGTTTTCCTTACAGTAGTAATATAAATATTAACAATGTTCTAATTACTGATAGCCACCTGAGGCTGTGGGTTTCACAAGTGGGTGTTGGGTGCTGTGTTGGAGGAATTGGATTTTTCTGCTTCATCCGCAGCTGACGGCGATGACGCCACAGGCTGAGGGATGGCCGGGGCGTCCTTCCTGGGGGGCATGCGCTCATTCATGGCATCCAGACCCTTAGCCTCCGCGAAGGATGTGATCTTGTGGTTAGGAGAGAAGCCAGCCATAGCTGCAATAGGGATAAGATGGAGGTTAGTCATTGTGTCTATAACAAGCAAAGGAATCTGTAGTCTCTCCTTTAACTAATGACATTTCTTTTATGTCAAACAAAGTCTTCCATGACTAGCAAAGAAATTCATATATTCTTGTAATAAAAATGAATATGTACACTGAAATATCCAATTTGTAATTGGTGAACCTTATATTTTCTCAAATTGATAAAATCAATCAGTGTTTTGTGTTTTCTTTCAAAATACGTATAAGAGAGATACAGTATTCACATGTGAACTGAGCATTGCAATATCCTCCAAACAGCAATGACTTAAGAACTGTTTCAAGTTGTGATTCATCAAATCACTATTTTCATTCTCAATAATGATAACATACACACAAACTATCTATCTATGATAGTTCACTGTGCCAAATGTGTACTGCAACTTTTCATAAAAGTTGATACTGTGATATAAATTCAAGAAGTTTCTGAAAAATATATGCAAAAAAGAAAAATGTAATAGAGGTCATGAAAATATGAAAATTAAAGCACTATTAAGAAAATACAATATTCCAGGGAAGACAACAAAGAAAACATCTGAAGTTTCAGATACTACTCACATATAAGAGTGCTATGAATGCTGGATATACTATCACATCCAGTGAGCTTGTCACACCATTCACACCACACCCACCATTGAGTGAATAGTTAGAGTACATACATTTATAATCCAATTTAATATTTTTTCAATTAGATACTGATCAAGGTCTTCAATTGTTGACAATATCAAAATCTATAGTTAAGAAACTCTGGAATCCCTTGCCTCTCTTTTGTATTTCTTGCTTTCAATGATAAATTCTTTGAAGAGAGAGAGAAGTTTTCAAATATTTGTTCTTTAGTTTTGGACAATCTTTCCACCTTTCTTTAGGAACTGGGTCTCTAAGTGAGCCCATTTTGTTCTGCCCTCTTTCCTGTTCTTAACTTGTGTACTGCTTACATAAAAGGAAAAAAGACAAAGGTGTGAAGTATCTGTGGTATGTGGTAAAAAGGTACCTGAGGTACACAGACTGACTCACCATTTTTAAGAGATGCCTTTCCTCCGGACAAGGCTCCAAGCGGGAGAGCACCAGTAGGCGTGAGGCCCTTCAGCTGTAGCACACTCTCACTCTCCTCTCTGTGTGTTTTAATACAATGTCAAGTAAAAAAAAATATAAACATAAAAATAAACATCTTGCTACTCAAATTTGGTCTTGCTTTTTTACTGAGGTTAGTTATAAGAACACTGATGGAAGCATTACCTTAAGACTGAGAATACACGAGCCATCTTGCCAATAGCACGAATCTTGTTTCGGATGACCTCCTTCCGCATGGCTCCTTTCTCTGTTGATAATCAGGAACAAAACACTGAATAAAGAGTCAAACCCTAATTTCATTCTCTAACCTCCCATTTCTCATCAATGGCAGAAAATAATTGAACAAGGTATCCAAGACTTTAACATGAGATTAATGATAAAGCTCAAGCCCTAATAAGGAAACTAGGCCTCTAAGCTTTTTTATTTGTTCTTTTCAAGTTAGCCGATTTAACAGTGCAATTTCCATATAGTACAATTTCTTTTAACCAGAGGTCTGAAGTGAATATGTATATTCTATTCACTCTAGCATCCCTAAAGGACTTACATATTAATCAACACTGTTAGCTTGTGTCACACTGATTACCACCCTACCATGAACGCAACACAGACTGACAGCTAGGGCTTTCCCTAGTCTAGAATTCCATGCGCACAGCCCTTACGGAGGCCCTACATACCACTCCTGTCATGTAGAAACCTGAAGCTAATCACTTGTTATTATAGGAACACTGATTTAATCTACAACTTATAGATTGTGTATTCTAGTCCAGTAGTCATCAAGTAATCAATTGTGGGAAAATTACTGATAGAGTACAAAATTAGTTATGCAGTGGTCATGTGTATACACTGTTGGGACAGGACGCCTTTCTTTTCCACTGTGTCACTGAACCAAGAGTCCAGTGATCCAGTCTGGAATCCCACACAGAACAGTAATTGTGGTGACCTCATCCTTACATTGACCTGATCTGTGTAATTCTTTGATATCTACTTGAATATCTAGAGACATTTCTCAAGGATTCTCAATACCTGATATAAAATAAGAACATTGACTGGAGAAGACCAATAACAGAGCCAGAGGAAAATATAAGTACATATGCTCGTCACAAATTACCATCTCCCTCTTCAAGTACCAAATGGTAATTTAAGACATAGTACTATGTATTCTATGTTACTTGGTCACAAAGTTAAATAAGCAATAGTGTCTCCTGTTACCAGAAGACTTACTTCCCAATATTCCTCAAGTACAGTATGAACTTACACTGCATATTATTACTTTAACTAAATCAATCAATCACCTGTGCAATACAAACCCACAGACTAACTTCATTACAGAAATTGACTGTGGATACAAAGCAGTGAGGGGCATTGCAATACTGCTGTTAAAAGAGAGACTCATCAGTGTGTGGGGTTCAATAACTTGCTACCATGTCTGTTGCCTACCTTCACACCTACACTTAACTACTGTATATTTCAGTGCTCAAGTGAACATTTTGATATCCCACTTATTAGCAAACCCTAAAAAAAAAAGTAAATAATAATAATAATAATAATAATAATAATAAATAAAAAAAATAATTATACATATACATATATATATATATATATATATATATATATATATATATATATATATATATATATATATATATATATATATATATATATATATGGTAATGTTAACTGGGGTTCATTAAGGTTCCCTAATCCTAGACTAGAGAAAGCCCCAGAGACAACATCAGTAGCAAGACAACACATACAGGTGAACACTTCATACAGTAACTCTGGCATCCAGTCAATGCCATAGTCATAATTGTGATGACACAGGATCACCAGGAGATTTCTGTCACTTCTGTTACTCAATTGTGTGAAATGAAAGAAATCTTCTCTTTACTATTTATAGGCTATGGACCTGTCAAAAATACTAGGAACAGCAGCACTTCTAGAATCCTGAGTGCAATTCATACTATGGCTAAGTCACCCATTGCTACAGCAAGTGTGGAGCCTTCAAGAGCACTGGGACAAGACTCTTTTTCTGACCAGTATATCAAGGAAAAGGAGTCTTAGGGGAGTTCTGTTTAAGGCTCACTGAATTCATAACATTTCCTAGGCAATCATTTATTTTGCTCTTTATGCAAAAATTCTTCTTTCATGTTTCCATATAAATTTAGGAAAAAATTTAACCAAAGGAAAACATGTATCATAAATAACTAGAATGCTCTGAACAATGACTTCTCCATCTAAATGCATGACTTATTTCATCACAATGCATGGACACAAGCATGGTCTAGAACTACAATTATTGTGGTAATCAATTGTTTGGTTTGGGACTGCCAGCCATAGTGACCTATCAAAAGAGAATCACTGTCAACAGCTCAGCCACTCACAACTAGCCATTTCACCTACTCCACTAAGTTTGAAAAGCATCATTGATAATCACAACTTCAAGCACAAACTTAGCTCTGAACATAGCAGGACCTGCATTGCTGGTTAGCTGATGTGATTAGCATTCAAACTCTCATTTCTATTGACAGTTAATATGGTAGCCTTTCTTTTAGTTATTTAGAATAAAAATACCTATTGGAGTCAGTCACGATGGAATGTAGATTGAATAAACCGAAATAAGGAGGAAAGGAAAATAAAATAAAGGCGGACATGCACGAAAGTAACCACGTCCAAGGCACTCCAGACTGACATGCACTCTCCTTACTTGCTCCATGCCTGGTGCTTGACTTACCCGGCACAATTAGCACTGTTGTTGCTTGCAAGGTTTGCCACAATAGTATCAACAAGTATTAAGGTCCAAGAAGATAAGCAGGATTTTGTTGGGTTTTATGAGCACGCAAGCCACAGGAAATGGAAAGAAAAGGAAATACTAGATAAAAAAGATACTGGAGACAGTACGAATGAAATCAACAATAAACCCAAGGTATTACTGGAATAGAGACCATAGTGCTGTGTGACCAAGATCATCATTCTGAAGCCTCAGCTTTTTATTGTGACTGAGAGAATTAACAAGTTAGTGACTCAAGGATGTTTGTGTGTAGCATCAAATTGGATTGGTGAGCTGGCACTCTATTCCACACTGAGGCTTCACAACTCATGGTCAAAAAACTGCATGATATGAGATGTGCTTCGTCCCCCTATGAGAACAAATCCAACAAAAAATTAGAAACCTGACAACCAGCCATTTCCAGTCAGCATGCATCAATCATTCCAAACAAGCACTCAGTGATATTAAGAGTCTAAGTGGTCAAATTTTCCATATACAGGCAAGACATGGCATCTAAGTGTAACATAAACAACCATCTTAGGTGGTGTATAATACGGACTAATTTTGTATCAAATACAAGATAATTAGCCTTATTGATATGCTACCTAAGGATGATTGCTGTTGTTTATGATACATTAAGTTACAAAACGAGACATGACTCCAATGGATTATTATGATGGACACTTGTAGAAGATGAATTTCACAGGCCAAAAGAAATGGCTGCATGTCATCTAAACTGGCCCGAAATATTCATTGGTCACTCCCCTGTACAAGCTGCCCAAAACACTGGTTAATTGAGTAGGAAACCTCATCCTTGTACAAGACAGGTCTGAATTATTTGTCTTCACTTGAAATACTACTGAAAGGAATCACCAAGCACTGAATTTGTCTTAAACTGCCATAGTGCCTTTATCCTGGCAGGGACAGCCAGCTAGTATAGTAGGTTCACATCACTGAGCTTAAAAAATGCTCCTTACAGTATTTTTTTCTTTTTTTTTTCTTGATTTTTTAAGTTCAGCATTGTTCTATCCTAGCTGATATGTAAAATCTAGTACAATATTTCTCTGAAAACAGCTTGATAAAATCAACTTTAAAGGTATTGTAATTTCTTTTAATGCCACTAAATACTTCCAGCAACTTCAGTTTACTACAAAACTAACAGTATTCTTGGGATCTAAGACCTTTGGTGCAAGTTTCTACACCAGTGACAATAAGGGGTTAAGTGTTATACTGTTCCTTTAATACAGGTTGTGAGTGCAGCAGTACACGTGTAGGGAGAAGTTGACAGTGTAGGGCAGGGTGTGGGGCCTTGAGCCCAGGGCCAGGCATATGACCACCAGTACATCACACAGTGTACAGCAGTGCTGGCATAGGAGGGCAACTCCCACCCAACTTGCCACTATCAGATACTAAGGTACATCTAGCTAGTTTATCCTGAACTATGTTGGCCTGTGTGTTCAGCTTTGGAAACACAAATTACAATTTTTCTTTTACATACTTAAGGCAATTTCTTAAAAATCAATCATTGCTAAAATAATGAACTCAAATGAAAACTAAGTTTAAGCCAGAATTGTCATAAACAGGCCACATAGTACTTCTACAGTGAGACTACAGCCTTTGGACACTAATATGGAGTCTTACCATCATCCCCTTCACCATTCATGAGAACAAAAAGAAAATAGAAAAGACTGGTAAACACTTAGGACATGAAGGTATGAAGAATTCCATTATCTTCCATTTGAAGCCACAATCATAAGGTTGAATAATTGTGCCAATATTAGTAACACAGCAGGCTCACTGAGTGGCCAACAATCATGAAACACTATGGCAGTCTCAGTAAAAACAATATGGAAGTAAACCAATTAATAATTAAGAGTAGATAGATATCTAAAAAAAATATATGTATATGCTTGGAAACAATATTTGCCAGCAACTGCAGAGTATCTCCCTCACCTAGGAGAAAGGGGGCATGCAAAAGTTTATAGAGAATTGCAGCAGCTGTGAAGAATGAAAGAGTCATAACATGAAGATGTGTATATACAAAATCCTCACTAGCAATATCCTTATTCACACAATGGTAGTCATGTTGATTTTCACTATTGGCATGCAGACTAGTATTATATATTATGGACCATGATGGCTATATATGCTGAACCAATCTCAACATGGAAAGAAAACTCCATTACATACACAGAATATTTTAAAAAAAGGGGAGGAAAGAATAACTAGGATGTATTTGTGTTAGTACTTCTATACTCAAGGACAATGTTTTAGGTTATCATCATCTGCATTTAGTTCACAAGTGGTAATTAGTGATTTAGTTACCCTAGAATGGCAACGTTTGAAAACGTACCAAACCTTTGAATTCTTGGATGATTTCACTGAGGTTATTAGTGTCCATATATTTGCAAGTAACATTATAACTGCCTACAAGCATAAAGATTTTTAGCAAAATAATTTTGAGGCACCGGTCTGATAAACAAACAGATTGATCCTCTGAAAACTACATCTTCCCCTCCCAAAAATTCTGAACAAGACATCCATTGGTTCACGAAACTCTAGACTCTAAATAAATCCGCCAAACTACCTTAACCAAATGAAACTATTAAGCTCCATTATAATATAAGATTTATGCCTACAGATTCATGTCCCAATCACAAAACATGAATCCTGACAGAGATTAGTAGCAAGGAGATCTGGTCTCCATGTATAGATTAAGACTTCAGTACGCATATTTCTTGCCTGGCACAGTAAGAGCAATACAAGAGGTAGCAACACACTGGTAATGTATCAGCTGCAAAACAAGAGCCACCTGATGTCTGCAGGAGGAGCAATTTAAGCAAATGTATGAGGATGGTTTCTTGCTGCTTTGTGTTTGAAGCAAGTTTTTCACCAATTTTACACATAGGAAAGTTTCCTGTTATGATTGTGCAAGGATATAGTGACTTTTTGAAGCCATCTTTCATCATAAAATAATTTTATCTTTTTCTCCAATATAAGCAAGTTCTCTTCTCCAGTTCTGTGTGTGTGTGTGTGTGTGTGTGTTTATCTAGTTGTATTGTACTGGGTCTGAGCTAAAGCTCATTAGTTACACCTCCATATCTAAAGTTATCCAATTTCTCTTTACATTTGTTCACATTAACAGCTGTAACTACCTCTCTATCCTTCTCTCCTTGTAATGCACCATGACCAGGAAGAAAACACTCAGAGAACTTAAGAGTCGCTTATGATATACCTGTTTGAGCACCAAAAAAGTAAGTTAGTCATGAGATGGACTTATTTGAGTTCCCTGTTCTTTCTTAACACACCCTGACCAGGAGGAATACTGCCAGTCCTCAGTGTTAGGTGGGTGAGGGTCATGCAGCAGCAGCAACAACCTGGATGTGAGGTGTCAAACACAGGCTAGGGTACAGCCTTTCCTCCACCAGCCAGGCATGCTCTCAACACACTGGCACAGCTTCTATTACAGGCCATCAAGAGTTCCAAATTTGTGCTTATGAGTGCCGTGCATGTGTGTGTGTGTGTGTGTGTGTGTGTGTGTGTGTGTGTGTGTGTGTGTGTGTGTGTGTGTGTTTACAGACAGAAAATGTCATTACACTCATGGGGTCTTGTTTTTAGATTTTACTTGTCCGATAATTATTTCAGACAAAATATTTACAAACCAGCATGACGAGTGTGTGTAGTGAGTGCAATGGTTGAAGTGTTTCACAGAGAAGCGTGACACTTGATAATATAAGGTGGAGGTGCATGGCTGCCTCTCAAGGGTTGGTGTAGTGAAGCATCAAGAAAATAATATCTTTGCAGTTTCTAATTAATCAAGAAAATAGTACCATGTGACTGTTCTGGTGACTGTTCTGTGTGGGTGCAGGAAACTCTGGTGACTAAAGAGAAATATTTGATAGGCTAAGGCTTCTCTGGAGTTGATTTATATATTCTACAACAATAGTATCTTAACTCTTGTGTGCATTAGATGTAGTATTACCTGCAACTGATTTATTTATTATACAGTTTCTTCACACTGAATTTTGTGAAATGTGTGGAATGTTTTAATAGTTGTGCAAAATGTATGATTGGTGTACATTTTGTTAACTTCCAGCATTCCACTGAACACAAAACAAGATGGATCTAGTGAGAGATTAACTTTTTTCACACACTTGAGCTTGCTTACAAAGGATTGAGCTTGTCTGTCCTAAGGCTACCTGCCAAAGTGTTTCCAATAATGTAAGTAACAGCCAAGATTAAAAATTTCTGCAAGAGTATCTAAAATAAAAATAAAGCATCAAGACTCATCCATTCTTGTTTTATGGGAGTGTCAAGATTCAAGGTAAGAGTTCCTGGCCTCCACCTTCCTCCCTCATTGTTGCCCTGGACAACACTAAGGACTCCTGGAGAGAGAAATGTACCCTGCACCTCCTTGTCTTAAGATAGAAAAGACACATACACAGAATGAACTTAAAGCAAGTCAAGGTGTGTGGAGAGTGAAGTGTGCAGGTGTGCAATGGTGTCATTTTCATTAAGATCAAAACCTTTGATTACAAAGTTTCAAGTTTTAAAGAGAAAAATCTGTAAAAAAAACTTAATTTCACACACAAGAAATGGATTTGTTACCAGTAAATGAGGCAAAGTTTCATCTCGCATTACAGCTGCAAGTAAAGGTATACAATGATTTCAGAAGTCCCTAACTGCAGTACATCTGTATAGTGTTCTTACTCTTCCCCTACCTCCTCTTTGTCAGGTGCGGCAATCAGACTGGGGTGAAGTTCCATGTCCAAACAATTACACCAAAACTTTGAAATCTCTAAATGAAAAAAATCCTTCACCTGAGGATAAAGTTTAGCAGCTAATTTTTCCTTATATAAATCTAGTTGGGTATTGCAATTCTTTGTAACTCTAAACATCCTACTAGCATATTCCACAGTTTAAAATTCTGAGACTTCAAGAGCCTAAGCCAAGCCCCTTGTTCAGGTAACAGACCCTGCAAGACACCTACCTTCATCAATGGGCTCGTCCCCATCCGTGAGCTCGTCGTCAGAGCAGATGTTGAGCACGTTTACCAGCATCTCCGTCACTGAAAGGTAACAGGTGCAAGTGCTAAGCCTCTGCCACTCTCCACTGCCTCCACTACTTACGTTCACCAGTGCACAAGAAGCATCCCTTTAGGCAGTCAAAAAATGAGCCTGCATGTAATCAGCTGATAAAATTTTGGACATGTTTAATAATGAGTTATTGTCATGCATTAAAAATCTGTTTGAGTACTCAGCTGTTGGATTAATATTGTGATTCCTACAACCAAAACTGAGTCAATCTTGAAAGCTTGTAGTTGTATTTTGTAAGAATATTACTGAATAGTTTTATAATACCACATGCAATAAAGGAACCTCATAAATACATGTTTTCTTTAACAGAGAATACAACTAAGCCAAGTCCACATTTTCAAGTTTGAACCTTAATTTCTATATCAGATTATATTCAAATATGAATGCCTTTACAATTCCTACAGAAAGCTTGAAGTTAGAAGCAGTGGGATCAGTACAAAATTGGTTATAAAATATAGATAAGTCTCCAATCAGTGATGGTGTCCTTTTCAAGAGCTCCACTTTTCAAGATTGAAAGAAAAAAATGTCCACAAATATAGAATATGGAGAAAGAAAAACATAAATTATGTGACATATGAAAGACAATAAAAAAAAGTATAATCAATGGACAGAGTCAGCTTGTTGTTGGTGTTTGCAAAAGTGTGGTGTAATGTTTAAATAGATTCATGTGATTCTATTTGGGAAAGCATAGATAGTGAAGCCTTATATAATACAGCAGAGGGGTTAGGTGAGGAGGAAACAAGTGTTCATCGGATAATACCCTTCTCTCCGACAAATGGTAGTGACCAGGTGAACACATCCATAAAGTTTGGCAGCCAGTAAGGGTGAGGGGAGCAGTTGAACTGTCGGATGTTCATCACATTATTTTCATATTTCAAAACGGCAGCCTGAAGCAAGCAGAGAGAAGTATTATACACTATGTAGATGAAAAATTGCAAAACAATATGGTGCAAAGACTTCTACTACATATTTCCATTCGCAGCAACAATAATTAGGCTTCTACATACAGGACACTCTTTATTGTATTTACATTGCATTTATCATCCATGTCTTGCTTCCATGCTCAAGTATAAAACCAAACTACAAGTGAAATGACTGATCTAATCTTTCCCTGAGTAACACTTTTTTCAGTGAGACACTATTTTTCACAGCAAGAAAGTTTTCGTTCCAATCATTCTTTCCTAACAGTCAAATAGTTGCATCAAGATATCGTTAGATTGAAGCACTTAGTATTGCAGCAAATGATATTTCCTAGAACTGTCTGCCTTGGGGACTACAATCTTCAGTGCCCCCCCCCCCTCCCCAGTGCTTGGTAAGTGACCCTTTTGCACAAAATAACATAAATAAACAAATAAATTATTAACCAACATACTAACACCAGATTCCTTTGTGTTGAACAGTCACTCTAGATATGAACTATGGGACTCACTCATCTTGCTCATTTTAATATTCAGGGGTTTGCTTTAACTTTTTCACAAAGTCTGCTGTAAGAATAATGACACCATCTTCCTTTTCTTTCCCATCACTCACAAGGGAAATGAAAATATAGAACTCATATAAAATAATGTGTTGCATTAAGGACTTGACTTAATCTTGGCATTAAACTAATGTAAAACAAGAGTTGAGAAAGGGACTTATGGGACATAAAAATATATTGCAACTCAATTTCTTGCCAGAACTATTGGTCTCGGTTAGGTCAGATTCAGTTAAATTAAACTCTATTGTTTTGTCCAGCTACTTAGACTTGCATAAATTCAAGAGTCTTTCATCACTTCATTCCTCTTCTATGCATACTACATTTAATCATCATTCTTGTCAAACCTATATACTGTAATCACACAGTCATTACTCAAACTGTTGCCGGTACAACACAGGCCCCAGTCCATAAATGCTCTGTTCTCTTAATCACCACAGCTATTTTCAAAGGCTAGAGATGATTAACTGGATTCTCAAGAGTGCTTCTCAGGTTAATAATGCAAAAATATTGTTTTATCTGTCAAAAAAACTTAAAAAACACCCTTAAAAACTCATCACATTGACTAGAGCCTTTTGAAAGCTGTGTGTGTTTTAGAACATGGTCCTCAGTCACTCCACTGCACACAGCAGGAGAGGCACAGAGTGGCCGACCCTCACCTTGTTGTTGTACACATCCAGGTAATTTGGAGCAGAAAATATTGTAATAAGGGAGGGAAATCCTGTTGTTTGGCTTTTACGATACATACGATACCTGGAAAAAGAAAAGACATGAATTATACACCACAAACAATAAAAAACATAAATGCAAGAATAGTGTGTTATGTGTTGACTGTAATACATGTCTTTTAGGTAAGAATTGTGTAAAGGCTGGAGTTAACTGTTTCTTAAAATCTGTCTGGGAAAATGAAGGAGTACTGTATCTCGAGTTGAGGGAAACAAGAATACGATGAAATATTGGAATACTTATGTAAAAGGACAAGATGAATAAGATACAACACTGTACAAAATAGAATCTCTGCATGTCTTACTCACCCTGCATCTTGAGCTTCATGGGCTCTGATTATGGACAGGAGATTGTTGGTTTGTAAGAAGTCACAGCAAGCTGCATAGCTGGAAGGGAAAGAAAGTTAATTTATATTCCACTTCTCAGTTATTTTGCAACTGACACATCACTGTCAGAGGTAGTTTAGAGTGTATGTATTCCTTCCTTTAGTTCAGTTTTCTCTTAATTATTAGTTCTTTGATCTACTAAGAATCCATCAAATGTCATGTTCTTGTATTTTTCTTCTCAGTTGATCCTGTGTTTGTACATTAAATATGGGATCGGTTCTGCTTCAATCAGAAATTCTAGAGAGATCAGAAATAAGTTGTTCTGTGTGATCATTCATCTGTGAAAAAAACATGCAAGCACAGAGGTATAAAAATGGGGAACTTGGGTAATGCATAAATAAACTGTAGTTACAAAATGATAAAAAAAAGGAGATAATTTGATAAAATTCTACACCAACACCTATCATCAATATAACCCTGTACAAGTAAACAATTTATTTTAACATTTTAAACAACCATAAATAATTGATAACACTACCTGTAATCTGTGAAAGTTAAAGAAGAGATGCCTCAAGAGGATGTGTATACATATATAAATAAACAATAGCCTCCTTTAACATACAACTTTATACTAGTGAGCTACAGAAATAAAACAAATAAAAACTACACCTTGAAAAATGAATCTATATGAACATAAACCTCATACAAAAAGACACCTTAAACAACTTACCTATAGAAATATGAACAACCTCGTACAGAATTGTGTGAGAAGTGTTCTGCATTTTTCTCATTGCCAAAGTCCTCTAAGGGGTCAGACCACAGGATGTCACACATGGGCCCAAAAGCAGGTGGCTCCTTGAACCTGTCCAGCTGCAGGGAAAGGAGAAGGCAGTAGTGGCTTAGTTCAACACTCAACTCACACCACACACCAGCCACCATACATGTTCCTCATTGCAACAGTGAAAACAGAACAAGAGATTTAAAAAAAAAAAAAAAAAAAAAAAAAAAAACAGGTGTCATTGATAACTAGGTGAAAATTAACATCAAAATGCCCGGAGTGTATAGATCTGGCTATTGTTTTCTTACTAAGATCAATTTTAGGTATTTTCTTTCTTTTGTATCCACTTCTGTTGGTCCCCCTTAAGTGACACCAAATGCCCGCAGTATGTAGACCTGGCATGACATTACCTGTTTACTTTACCAATGGGGAAGAAAAGCTAAGGTACCGGTATGCTATCATGATGTTAATGTTGTTATGATCAGACATGTAATTCCAGAGACATTAGAGTTTGAATGACATTATGGTTAGGCCACACTGCTCAAAGTGAAACAACAACCTTTAAACTAATAAATTTTGCTTTGCTCGTGATGAAAAATGATGAACATTTGGAGTACATAATTAAGACAAAAATAAAAAATGAAAAATAAAGGAATAAAAATACAAGTAAATAAAGAGAAAAAATAGAATACTACAGATAACAAAGACTCATTCTAATTCCTGCTAAAAGTGCCCAACAGGATAGTATTAACTTCTGGTTATACAGACATCAAAGGCAAGCTCTCTCTCTCTCTCTCTCTCTCTCTCTCTCTCTCTCTCTCTCTCTCTCTCTCTCTCTCTGTGTGTAGATAAGACAAGAAATAGCAAGTTAGAGTTTGACAGTTAGGTTTAAATAAAAACTGGGAGAGAAATGATAAGACTGGGCAGAAGTTGTTAGAAGAGAACTAATGTGGAGCTTTGGGAGAAGAGTAGACAAGTTGTGGTTATATATATCATGTTCTTTTTACATTAAGCAAGAATGGCAACAGGTAGAAGTAGATCTGAGCAAAACAGGGATTGTCCAGTGAAGGTCTTTTGGTTGATTGTAATCTCTCTCTCTCTCTCTCTCTCTCTCTCTCTCTCATACTAAAACGATAAAAATAAAAATAAATTCTTCAAAAAACCTTCCTATCCTTCAAGAAATGAATAAAACCACCCACACAGTCAGCATTGCAAGTATGTAGTGACAGCATTGGTGATGAGCCGACCCAACCTTCCCAGGGCGGCAATAGTGAGCAGCAGCAGCAGCAGCAGCCAGCAAGAGGTGGTGGAGGAGGAAGCTTTGTGAATTATTGATGAAAACAGGGCACCGCTGAGTTGTGGCTGCCACCCGCGCTCGTGAACGGTGCCGCCTATGGTCTGGTTACGGCCAATACACGTTGCTACACGCATTAATTAATATAAGAAGGGTCTAGCGTGGTTCTAAGTGAACACTAAGGAGCACAATGGAAGAACAAGGCACTGGTTGAGTACTTGGGCCATACGAGGTGGTCTGGGATGAGTTAGAGATGAAATGTTGAGGTTTTGGATGTCAAATGATGATAATGTGATTCTCAAGTGACACTAGGGAACACAAAAGAAGAACAAGCCATTAACTAAGGTCTTGAGCCATACGCGGTTGTCTGGGATAAACTACTATAAAAAAAAATGAGATTTGGAATAACGAATGGATAGCGATGACGTGATTTTCAAGTGATATAACCGAAAAAATGACAGCAATAAATCTTCTGAACTCTAGAATATCGTTGGTGGCAAGTAAAGAGGCGTATATATGAATAAGATTGATAAGGATACATTTACTAAGGTGAGGGACAACTGGAAGCAGCAGCTGTTTTGGCCCCTACTGTATTGTTTGTGTAGCTAGATACGTGTGGACATATAAGACTGAGACTCATGGGGATACATTAATTTGTGGAGTAAAAACTGATCGCGGTAGATCTTTTCGGCCTCTGGGGTGCTGTTAGAGGCAAGTTAGAGACGTGCAGACGAGTAATATAGGTAAGCAAGATTTATAGAGAAGCATCTATGAAGGTAAGTGTCGGAAGGGCAGGGGCGTCACCACCAGGAAGTCAGCAGTAGCAGGGGCAGCGGCAACGTCAGGAGAGGCAGCTCGGAGCCAGCAGGAGGGCGCAGGGCGGGCGGCGGGTGGGCGGGCATTGATCCTGACCGTTGCCAGGGAAACCACCGTGATGGGCCGCGCCGCCGCCGCTACCACCACCACCGCCGCCACCGCCACCGCCTCC
>CM035190.1:6220930-6274764 GCA_020233015.1 Callinectes sapidus | reverse complement strand
GTGAAAGGAGTCGTGGTCGTGGCCAGAGAATATGAAGGAAGCTTTCTGCCTGATGATTTCCTGCAAGTAATTGTATTGAGCTAAGAATATTTTGGGACCGTCACCACAATAGGCTTTTTCTTATTTCTCTATTACCATTTTTCAGTGTTCCTCCAATATAATAAATGTAAATAAGGAAACTATTTGATGATTTTCTGAAAAATAGTGAATGGAGTCGAGCATATAGAAGAAGCTTTCTGCCAGATGAATTCCTGCAAGTATCTGGATGAAACTTGAATATTACATTGTACAAGTAAATATACCATAAATGCACCATAACTAACTGGTAGTTTGTTTTATTTTTTCTTCACTTAAGCCTTCAATTTGTGTTTCTTCCCTCACATACTTTATCATTTGTGTGTATCCATTCCTGAAATAACATAGTACAAAAAGAAAAGAATGAAACATATGATGTCTACCACACCCAGTATGGGACAGTTGGCCTGATGCATAGATGGACAGATTAATAGTTAACACCAACCAGTCTTATTCTCTTCTTTGTTCTGGTCAAGAGAGGCATATGTGACAGAAGGATGCGAATCCGTCCATTCACCGGTGCCAGCGTGTTGTCAGGGAACTCATAGTCATCCATGGCACGCACCTGCAACAAAATGCATCATTATCACCATTATTAATTGCTTTCCCTTAGACTGGTCTACAATAACACAGTCACTTGGTTCACATCTCACATCTCCCACAGCCATCATTTCCCATACTACATGGAACCTTTACCATTTATTTTCCAAGCTAATGAAAGGTGGAGGGAGTGGAGGGTAGGACCTTCTTCCATGCTGTACTGTCTCTCTTCCTTGTAGCTAGTTAATAGTACCCAAACAGCTTTGAAAGGAGCAAAAGGTCTGTTGCTGTTTGCCTTCCTTTGTATTCCTTTATGAATTCCACCTAGGAATGGCAATCTGACACTGAACCTAAAAATACTTTTTCCTTAATGTGAAAAAAACCCACATTTATTCATCTTTCTATAATGAAAAACATTGGTAAATGAAACAATGGCCAGCCTGCATGTCTCACAACCACCAGAACACACGTCCATAGTATAGAGTTTGAGGAAATAATGAAAAATGTCAAAGAATTTACAGAGATAAATATCGAACATACTATAAATTCAATATTTGCAAGCAGGATGGACTTACCTGAATGAAGTCCACAAATTTGTACTGCAACGTCATACTTTGGTTGAGGAAGGAGTAAAACCGCTTCACTTTGTGAGGAGTCACCAAGTCATTTCCTTCCCCTCCGATGTCATTGTCCCCCGGCACAGCGATGGTGTGCTGGGGGTTGGGTCTGGTCAGTTCACGTCAGTATTGCAACACACACAACAATAATTTCCATTCATGATATGTACATTCACATTTTCTGTTTAAGGGATGTGGTAAAAATTTAACATTTGTATCTAAATATTCAAATGTTAAGGTTGACTCTTAATTATAATACTTCTGATTAAGAGATCAAGATGCTCTGTATATCCTATGGGGAAAATTTATAGGAGTAAATCCTAGTTACTACATTTTTTACTTATGTGAAGTAGCACCCGTGGGTCATTCACATGAATTCTAGCATACTGTTCCTGTCATTCATGAATGACAAATCACAAAAAATATGAACTCTTTCTAGAAAACCTTCAAACATTACTGCAAGGTTTGTAGTAGAAAAATCTACTTTAATTTAAAGATATCCAAGAATACTTTGTTCATGCCATTATTTCAATGAATTTCTACTTTGGAAAGAGCATGGCAAAAACAATCCATTTTTTGTTTTTGTAAAGGGGAACTAAACACAATAAGAAATGAAGGCAATCTAATACCCCAAGGTTGTGTTCTGCTTGCAGTGTTCAGTGTGGGAGGTGGTATCTGGCACATGAACAATGGGATGAGGCAAGTCAAGGTAGGAAACATGGACCCTTGCATCCATCCTATCAACTTTCAATTCTGTGCTGCACACAGACCCCCTTACCCTGGATATCAATCTCCATTACCACATTTCACTCTATCAAGTTTCTTCTATCTTTACACCATGATTTAAGCAAGTGTGTGTATGTATAATTCACTGTCACTGTCGCCTGCTGGTCAGCCAGCCAGCCTTTTCCCTACAGAGCGAGCTCAGAGCTCATAGACCGATCTTTAGGTAGGGCTGAAACCACATCACACACTACACACCAGGACTGTGAGGCCACAACCCCTCAAGTTATGTCCCATAACTACTTGCTGCTAGGTGAATAGGGGTTAGATACAAATTAAGAGGCTTGCCCATCTGCCTTGTCACACAGGACTTGAACCCGGGCCCTCTCGGTTGTGAGCCGAGGGTGCTAACCACTACACTATGCGGTGTGTGTGTGTGTGTGTGTGTGTATCTTCCCTGCATACCCTCTTAATAATGTTCTGTGTCCTCCCCCACACCAATGATTCCTGCCTCTTCTCTCCCCAACACTCCACTCTCGTGATCCTGGCCCAGAACTCAGTGGCTGAATTCTACAAGTCTTGTGATAAATAACACAGATCCAAGAAAATTTATAATGAGGTGATTCAGAAAGATCTCAGTGGTCTAAACCAGAACAGAGGGCTGTTCAAGACTGTGTAGCTTAGTAAGGCAACATCAGAACATGTGTAGCAAATGCAAATAAGCACCGAGCCTTTCAAAATTCTAATAATGATGATGATGATGATGATGATGATGATGATAGGAATAAATGACCATACATTATATTTACCAACATGAAGCATTAAAATATGAATAATGTTACATCTGACTTCAAAGACCATTACCTGAACATAGTCTGGCACAGTCAAAAGATTTTTAAAGTGCAGAAGTGTTGAGTAAAAATCTGTGTCATTAAATATGCTTCCATCATTTAAGAGGTCACCTAAAAACACAACAATATCAGGTTTTGTCTTCCACAGTGCCATTTGAAAACCACGGCTAACATACCTGAAAATGAGAAGTTTCAAGAGTTTAGTACCACAATAAGAAACAAGATTACAGCACTAAAGAACAGCATTACAATACAGAGCACACACAGACAATGAACCACAAAAAGCTGGCTGATATATCAACGTAACGTTCATCATTACATGCATCTAAACAAAACACTAAGGACACTCATCTAAATATTTTGAAAAGTATTTTGAACACTCAGTCTCATCTAAGGTTCTTTCAAACACTTCTCATTCAGGTAAGCCTTAGCTAAGCACAAACAACAATATGCATCATCATTATAAATACGTAGTCCTTATGTTTTGGAAAGCAACAACCAGACCTCAGGATATATTTGCTGGTCTATGGAAGTTAGTCTAGTGTAAGGCTGTGTTTACACCAAGCGAGTCAAGTTGAGTCAAGTCAAGAGCGTCATTTGATCCAAGTCATTTGGATTCGTCTCTGTTTACACCGACTGAGTCAACCCGAGTCAAGTCATTACTCAGAGACCTGTCT
Source organism: Callinectes sapidus (assembly GCA_020233015.1). Classification (NCBI taxonomy): domain Eukaryota; kingdom Metazoa; phylum Arthropoda; class Malacostraca; order Decapoda; family Portunidae; genus Callinectes; species Callinectes sapidus. Next base: position 6,271,281 of record CM035190.1, on the reverse strand, counting down.
GATTTCATGGAGAATGGATGCAGCATGTTCCCTCATTAAAGTAGCTGCTTTGCTGTGGCTTCATCGTTGCAGATGTAAGAAGAGAAAATGAATCTGGATGCATGAACTGAACACCAAGAGGCCAGATTTTGGAAGCTTCTGTCATTTATTCCCAGACCTGGTGAACCATTCACAAAAATGTTACAACTTCTTGAGGATGACATGAAAAACGTTTCTTCAAAGATCCATATAAATTAATGCTAGACTGGGGTGGTGATTCATGACGCGTGATGACTCACCTCGACTTGACTACTCAACTCGCTTGGTGTAAACACAGCCTAAGGATATTGAAGGTAAAGTGAGCTGATTTAATCAAAGAAACTACCAGATCTTAACTATGTACTACTCAAGAGGAGAAATACATAATACAAATTAAGGAAATGGTTAAGTTCACATTCCATCTGCTCAACTTGTTCCTTAGTAATGGAGATATTTAATCACAGTTCCAACTTTGGCTGTACATAATCTAAGCAGACATTATCATAATAATGCGTCCTAAACATAAAATCTGGGGTTGGAATTAAAATAAGTTGACTTTGTCAGTCAAGTAATAGGAAATTCAATTCAGATTTCCTTTTACTTTATCTTGTGAACTGAGGACATAGTCTAAGGAGAAAATTTCCATAATATTATATTCTCTCTACATTTGTCCATAAAAAATAATAATACTGCTACATTTTCTTTGATGTTAGAAGGGAGATAGCCTGACCAAGTGCAAAATAAAAGATGGTTAAAGAAAAAAACACTGAATGAGAGTCCCAAAAATATCAGATAGAAAATTGAAAGCTTTTCTTTCCTTTTTCTGAATATTTTGGATGAAGAATGTATGTGTAGTTAGGTGCATGTAGTTTTTTGGAAAGAAAGAGAGTTGTCTTTAGAGGGGAGGTAGTGACTGCTCCCTTGTGTTATAAGACACAAAGGGAAACATTATTGAGGTCACAGCTGGCTCTAATGATAAATTCACAGCACCCCCTGAACCAGTGCTATTAGATCTAACTGAAATTATCATTTCAGTAGGTGTCTGTTGCCTCCTCCTATAACATAACAGCAAACACTAAACATTCTAGGATGAAAAAGAACTTACTACAATGTCAGGCATTACAAAGGAATCCTGTTAATCTGGCTTCTTCAAACAACAGCGTGACTTGTGTTATTTGGAAAACAATACAACTGTGATGCTTGTAATGATGAAGAAATGCTGCTTCACTGTAATTACTGTACATGAATACTATACATTTTACAGCTTATTCACAGCTACAGTTAATCCATTAAAATTACATCAATGTTCAAAATCTAGTACCTAGTTTTCACATTTAGTCTGTACAGATTAGTGCACCTAATTCACACCTAAAAGGACACAGGTTTGAGTCCCGAGCATGGTAAAGGCAGTTTGAGCGTTCACTTCTTCACAATACAACACCCTCCTCCACCAAGACACTCCCACTCCCACCCAAACTATTATAGCAAGGCATCTAGCTAATCACACCCTGATCATTGTGAACTTCTATTTGTCAAGGAGGTGCTTTCAAAACACTTACCATACCCTCCAATTTTGAATCCTCCTTTTAGACATTTAATTCTGAGGGTCTTTTTTTAATTTTATAGCCTAAGACTAATGCCTCTTTTAAAAGTATGAAGAAAAGCTATTGTTTATGTCAGGATGCTAAAGGCTTGCCAAAACCTGGTAACATGTGAGACAAGTAAGCTACTGTGACTGTCTTCTCTACAATTCCCAGAGATAGCCTTAAATGTCCAATTAATTGGACGACCAGATTAATTTCTCAGTGTCCATAATGCTCCAAAGTGAGCAAATGCTAGCAGTATGAATTCATTTTTGTTAATGTGATGCTTCAATGACAAGAAACTGAACTAACACCTAAAAAATATATGAAAAAGATAAATCATGCAACTGCACAATAAAAAAAATTAGAAGCAACAAACTACATAGGATTCTTGTACTATAACTGGTATGTTTCTGGGAGGTTCCTTAAGGAGGGTAATTGTAGACTGAATATCTTCATTTCAGCATCAGTCACTTCAATTCCCTGCATTGCACCACTTCCACACACTTGTGCCATGCAAACACACCTTCCCACTCTCCAACTCCCTTCTCTCCCCTCAGTGATCCAGCACCATCCTAGTGCACCTACACATCTATAAGCTGTAATTTTGTGCATTATTTATACAACATTCTCACCCAACCTCTCCAAATGACCAACCACTGCTGGGGAGGAGGGAGGAAGAGGGATATCTTCTCTTGTTTCACCTCTAGAGCTCCTGAAATCACCTGTAAAGTATTCTCTCACATTTACCTACAAATTTCCTGTCTGTTATCATCAAAGGCCACTCTGACTCCACTCACGAACTTACAATATTTTGGCAAATGCAATTCTTTTTTCACTAAGTCTAAATTGAAAAGAGGTTAATGAATGTATACATGCATATGTATAAGCATCTGGGTCTATGCATGTTTTTCTTGACAAAACTCCATAAACACTTCCACAACAGAGGCCTGGGTGCTTGTTACTTCAACTGGCTACTTCAAAAGGTGGGTTAATAGAGCACACACTTTGCCAATTTGTCACTAGAACACTTGGTTATGAGAGAGTTTCCTCAAAATGATGGCCAAGTACATACCTGTCTGCATCCCAAATAGTTATCAAACTGAGAGGGAATATTGGCTCAGAGTCTGAAATCAAGCTCAATATCTGAGGGTCGGCCACCAGAAGGAGCCGCACGCTGTCCTCTGATGGGGTGGTGAGGTGCGGCCAGCTGAGGGTGGTGGCAGCGTAGGTGAGCCACTCGTTATACACCACCACACTCATCACCAAGGTCAACAACAGCTGCTTCTTGGTCACTCTGGAATATTGAGGGTCATCATGCTCTGCAGCTCTCCTTGTTTCCTATGTTTTTATATTCTCATGGTTTTCACCCTCATGTGCTAAAAATGTTTCATTATTTGAGAGTGATCTAACTTTAGTCCTACAAAGAGTATATAGATATGACTTAGTATAACATAATATTCTGAAGTTTACTGTCCATCCATATCTTTAAAAATACATTCCAAATGAAATATGTAATCCAAATTCACAAAATGTACATCTTCCCAGTTGTTAGAAGTTTCTTGTATGATAAAAAGTTGCATGTTTTTCAAAACACAATCAAAACCATTTCAATCATATATTAAAACTCAATAATTTACCTTCGTTGGCAGCAAACAGAAAATCGAGCCATGATTTTGAGTATTTTCCCCAGTGGCTAATCTTTCACATCAGGAGGCATGAAGCAAGCAGTGGTGCAAGACTGGTGACCACCAGCCTGTCACCTGCACCACCTGATGATCATCTCCCTGAAAAGAATATTACATATTTCAACTCCAATAGTGCCCGGTAGTAGTCACACTTTACTGTGGCCAAGCATGATTCTGCCGTCACAAATGGCACAGATGAAAAAGCAGTGTTGTGTTGCCCGTCTCTCAATCTGTGGCTGTTCCTATGAACTTCTCCCAATGAGACTAGCTTTGCTAGAGCAGCAGCCAAATGTTTCACAGAAAGATGATATGGAAATATATTGGAATGAGTATGATAACTGTGATATAACATAAGAATTCATTGACAAATGATGGACAAATTCCACAACCTGAGTTCAACTATGTGAACAGTGAATGAAAACAATCTAAGTACATACTGTATTTTATCAATATCAGGATTCATATATAAATTTTGCAATACTTTGAAAACATAATCAAAGCTTAAAGATTGAAAAAAACGAGACATACATTTATTGTCTAAAAAAATATATCTACCGCCCAAACCCAAATGAGAAACGCATGAATAGACACCAGTACTAATGAGACACACTTAAACCATAACATATGTATACATACTTAATATGATACAATGCAAGGCTAGAATCATTAGATACCTAAACACCAAGTAGTGTCCCCCCAAGTGCCTGAAGTATGGAATGAGTTAATGCATGACAGTGAAAAGCTTCCTGTAGTGGAGTGAAGGCCACACAATGCAGGCTATAATGACCCTCACATCTGTACTTCCTCATTCCCTCAGGTTTTCATAGGTGGTGCTTAACCCTCATTAAAGGACAGGCATAGCTTTTAATACGTATAGGTGTTGGGCGGGTATATTAAAAAAAAAAGAAAAAACCTCAAACAATTTATATCTTGCCAAAATATAATTTCATGCATCCAGATTGCATATCAACATCCACTCACCAACTGGAAATGAACACCATAACACCCTTAAAACATCTCACAGAATCTAATTTATACCAGCATATATACATATCATTATTATTAGAATTCCAAACAAAAAGATGTATGCAGCTAACTCTTGGTTAACCTTGTCTATACATGAAGCATCTTCTGATATTGTTGCATTTTGTATTCTGAAATTATATCGGATACTAGATTGTGTGTCATTCTACACATTGTTAGTACTGAGTCATTGCAGCACTTTAAAAAGAAAATGAGATAAATTTAAGGATGTAGATGCTAGGTAGATATTAGTAAAAATGTATTATGTAGGAACTGCCCTGTGTTTGTGTGATGGCTTGCTTCTTGCAGCAAATGGTAGATATGTTTTGTGCTCCATTTGGAAGCATTTCAGTAGCTCATTATCTGCTATCTTTCTCAGATTATATGTACGTATACAATTTTCTTCTCTACACACTATAATTCTTTTCAGTGTGACGTTGAGGATGGAGTTTGCTTTAGTTAGATCTAGCATTGAAAAGACCCCAAATACAGCCTGCAAAGCTATAAAATCTCTTAGGCTGACATTGCGAGGTCACAACATTTGACGAGTCTTAATTTTCAGAAGCCCATCACAATCATGTACCCTAAGCTGACACTCGGCGATTAGCACAACTCAATGTATGGGGCTTTGGGGGGGAGAAATGACACGCATCACAGTTTGTTAGGTCACATATATTTCCTACACTCTGAAAACCTACTCTGCACATTTGTTTTTTACTATGTGATGGACTCGGCACGGGCTACAAAAAGTAAAACGAAACATACCCACAAAATAGCCAATCCTTAAAAATTAAATAAGAGCTCTGGTCCACAAATTTACTGCAAAGACACTTCAAGTAAAAGCATCATTGTTATGTGGTATAATTCTGGCTCTGACCATGCATGATATATGTGTTAGGTTACTGTATCAGAGATTATCGAGGAAATATGGACTTTGAATTTAATCTTGTATCTAATCCTTATCCACTTCCTAAACCTAATTCAACTAACAACATTGTGTGAATCCAACTTAGCCAACCTCAACCAGGTTAAAAATCAGCCCTTGTCAGTAGCGCAAGACACAACTGCATGTTGTGATAGTGTACTCGCTGAACCTAACATTTATGATCAAAATCAACACGTGCCACAAAGTTAAATTAGTTTTTAGGGTTAAGTTAGCTTAAAGTAAGTTTGGTAAATTTTTACAACTACACCAGTCTCTCAATTTCTAGCAAGACTAAATTTTCCAGGCAAATTTAAATCTGTGTTGAATGAATCTGTATGTTGTTTTTCCTGCAGATAATTTTTTTTCTTTTTTTAGTGCACCCTTCCACTGTCAGAAACTAATGATTTCCAACAAAAACAACAAGCAGATTCTTTCAAACAAACCAAAAACTATTTCCTCACAAATGACAATGCATTCTAATTAAATCAAACCTATCCTAACCATTATAAATATTTGCGGGAGTATATATGGGATTTAAATACTCAGTATGGAAAGCTTTAACAGATGAGGATAAAAAAAAAAAAAAAATCTTAAGGCTGGTGTAGTTATAAAAAATTGTAAAAGTTAAGTTCACCGCTGGTACCAAAATGGACTAAATTTTGCATTTCCTAAGAAATGTAAGGAGACAAACTGTCATTTGGGCAAAGAAAGGACGTCTTGTGATTTTTGCCAAAATTACACATTAGTACTTCATCTTATCTATCTGAAGCTTAACCCAGGTAACCCCAACTTCCAAACCTGAACAAACAAACCCACCTTACCTTCCCAACACCACACCTTTCCTTCCCGACATGTCAACCTAACCTAACCTGACCCAACTTAATCTAACCTAACCTAATACAATAACATAACAAACAAAACCAAAACTAATCTAATCTACCTTCACAAACATCAAAGATAATACCAGACCTTACCTCCTTATCACCGAAACCACCACCACCACCACCACACGTCAAAATGCCCAGACATGGCCCGTTACCTATTACACTACCTTATATAACGGGAAATACGCCTTTACAGTACCTCTGGGTGGGTGGAATGAAAAGCCTGGGTCTCATAGGGTCAAGTGCGTTCCAGGTAAGGTCAACAGGCGATTAATTAAGCAGGAATGAAGGAGGAATGTGCGCAGGTAACAGGTGTTTAAAGGAACTCACCGTGTGACGAAAATGCCTCCTTGATCCTGCCGGCAGTGACGTCACACGGTGAGTTCCTTTAAACACCTGTTACCTGCGCACATTCCTCCTTCATTCCTGCTTAATTAATCGCCTGTTGACCTTACCTGGAACGCACTTGACCCTATGAGACCCAGGCTTTTCATTCCACCCACCCAGAGGTACTGTAAAGGCGTATTTCCCGTTATATAAGGTAGTGTAATAGGTAACGGGCCATGTCTGGGCATTTTGACGTGTGGTGGTGGTGGTGGTGGTTTCGGTGATAAGGAGGTAAGGTCTGGTATTATCTTTGATGTTTGTGAAGGTAGATTAGATTAGTTTTGGTTTTGTTTGTTATGTTATTGTATTAGGTTAGGTTAGATTAAGTTGGGTCAGGTTAGGTTAGGTTGACATGTCGGGAAGGAAAGGTGTGGTGTTGGGAAGGTAAGGTGGGTTTGTTTGTTCAGGTTTGGAAGTTGGGGTTACCTGGGTTAAGCTTCAGATAGATAAGATGAAGTACTAATGTGTAATTTTGGCAAAAATCACAAGACGTCCTTTCTTTGCCCAAATGACAGTTTGTCTCCTTACATTTCTTAGGAAATGCAAAATTTAGTCCATTTTGGTACCAGCGGTGAACTTAACTTTTACAATTTTTTATAACTACACCAGCCTTAAGATTTTTTTTTTTTTTTTATCCTCATCTGTTAAAGCTTTCCATACTGAGTATTTAAATCCCATATATACTCCCGCAAATATTTATAATGGTTAGGATAGGTTTGATTTAATTAGAATGCATTGTCATTTGTGAGGAAATAGTTTTTGGTTTGTTTGAAAGAATCTGCTTGTTGTTTTTGTTGGAAATCATTAGTTTCTGACAGTGGAAGGGTGCACTAAAAAAAGAAAAAAAATTATCTGCAGGAAAAACAACATACAGATTCATTCAACACAGATTTAAATTTGCCTGGAAAATTTAGTCTTGCTAGAAATTGAGAGACTGGTGTAGTTGTAAAAATTTACCAAACTTACTTTAAGCTAACTTAACCCTAAAAACTAATTTAACTTTGTGGCACGTGTTGATTTTGATCATAAATGTTAGGTTCAGCGAGTACACTATCACAACATGCAGTTGTGTCTTGCGCTACTGACAAGGGCTGATTTTTAACCTGGTTGAGGTTGGCTAAGTTGGATTCACACAATGTTGTTAGTTGAATTAGGTTTAGGAAGTGGATAAGGATTAGATACAAGATTAAATTCAAAGTCCATATTTCCTCGATAATCTCTGATACAGTAACCTAACACATATATCATGCATGGTCAGAGCCAGAATTATACCACATAACAATGATGCTTTTACTTGAAGTGTCTTTGCAGTAAATTTGTGGACCAGAGCTCTTATTTAATTTTTAAGGATTGGCTATTTTGTGGGTATGTTTCGTTTTACTTTTTGTAGCCCGTGCCGAGTCCATCACATAGTAAAAAACAAATGTGCAGAGTAGGTTTTCAGAGTGTAGGAAATATATGTGACCTAACAAACTGTGATGCGTGTCATTTCTCCCCCCCAAAGCCCCATACATTGAGTTGTGCTAATCGCCGAGTGTCAGCTTAGGGTACATGATTGTGATGGGCTTCTGAAAATTAAGACTCGTCAAATGTTGTGACCTCGCAATGTCAGCCTAAGAGATTTTATAGCTTTGCAGGCTGTATTTGGGGTCTTTTCAATGCTAGATCTAACTAAAGCAAACTCCATCCTCAACGTCACACTGAAAAGAATTATAGTGTGTAGAGAAGAAAATTGTATACGTACATATAATCTGAGAAAGATAGCAGATAATGAGCTACTGAAATGCTTCCAAATGGAGCACAAAACATATCTACCATTTGCTGCAAGAAGCAAGCCATCACACAAACACAGGGCAGTTCCTACATAATACATTTTTACTAATATCTACCTAGCATCTACATCCTTAAATTTATCTCATTTTCTTTTTAAAGTGCTGCAATGACTCAGTACTAACAATGTGTAGAATGACACACAATCTAGTATCCGATATAATTTCAGAATACAAAATGCAACAATATCAGAAGATGCTTCATGTATAGACAAGGTTAACCAAGAGTTAGCTGCATACATCTTTTTGTTTGGAATTCTAATAATAATGATATGTATATATGCTGGTATAAATTAGATTCTGTGAGATGTTTTAAGGGTGTTATGGTGTTCATTTCCAGTTGGTGAGTGGATGTTGATATGCAATCTGGATGCATGAAATTATATTTTGGCAAGATATAAATTGTTTGAGGTTTTTTCTTTTTTTTTTAATATACCCGCCCAACACCTATACGTATTAAAAGCTATGCCTGTCCTTTAATGAGGGTTAAGCACCACCTATGAAAACCTGAGGGAATGAGGAAGTACAGATGTGAGGGTCATTATAGCCTGCATTGTGTGGCCTTCACTCCACTACAGGAAGCTTTTCACTGTCATGCATTAACTCATTCCATACTTCAGGCACTTGGGGGGACACTACTTGGTGTTTAGGTATCTAATGATTCTAGCCTTGCATTGTATCATATTAAGTATGTATACATATGTTATGGTTTAAGTGTGTCTCATTAGTACTGGTGTCTATTCATGCGTTTCTCATTTGGGTTTGGGCGGTAGATATATTTTTTTAGACAATAAATGTATGTCTCGTTTTTTTCAATCTTTAAGCTTTGATTATGTTTTCAAAGTATTGCAAAATTTATATATGAATCCTGATATTGATAAAATACAGTATGTACTTAGATTGTTTTCATTCACTGTTCACATAGTTGAACTCAGGTTGTGGAATTTGTCCATCATTTGTCAATGAATTCTTATGTTATATCACAGTTATCATACTCATTCCAATATATTTCCATATCATCTTTCTGTGAAACATTTGGCTGCTGCTCTAGCAAAGCTAGTCTCATTGGGAGAAGTTCATAGGAACAGCCACAGATTGAGAGACGGGCAACACAACACTGCTTTTTCATCTGTGCCATTTGTGACGGCAGAATCATGCTTGGCCACAGTAAAGTGTGACTACTACCGGGCACTATTGGAGTTGAAATATGTAATATTCTTTTCAGGGAGATGATCATCAGGTGGTGCAGGTGACAGGCTGGTGGTCACCAGTCTTGCACCACTGCTTGCTTCATGCCTCCTGATGTGAAAGATTAGCCACTGGGGAAAATACTCAAAATCATGGCTCGATTTTCTGTTTGCTGCCAACGAAGGTAAATTATTGAGTTTTAATATATGATTGAAATGGTTTTGATTGTGTTTTGAAAAACATGCAACTTTTTATCATACAAGAAACTTCTAACAACTGGGAAGATGTACATTTTGTGAATTTGGATTACATATTTCATTTGGAATGTATTTTTAAAGATATGGATGGACAGTAAACTTCAGAATATTATGTTATACTAAGTCATATCTATATACTCTTTGTAGGACTAAAGTTAGATCACTCTCAAATAATGAAACATTTTTAGCACATGAGGGTGAAAACCATGAGAATATAAAAACATAGGAAACAAGGAGAGCTGCAGAGCATGATGACCCTCAATATTCCAGAGTGACCAAGAAGCAGCTGTTGTTGACCTTGGTGATGAGTGTGGTGGTGTATAACGAGTGGCTCACCTACGCTGCCACCACCCTCAGCTGGCCGCACCTCACCACCCCATCAGAGGACAGCGTGCGGCTCCTTCTGGTGGCCGACCCTCAGATATTGAGCTTGATTTCAGACTCTGAGCCAATATTCCCTCTCAGTTTGATAACTATTTGGGATGCAGACAGGTATGTACTTGGCCATCATTTTGAGGAAACTCTCTCATAACCAAGTGTTCTAGTGACAAATTGGCAAAGTGTGTGCTCTATTAACCCACCTTTTGAAGTAGCCAGTTGAAGTAACAAGCACCCAGGCCTCTGTTGTGGAAGTGTTTATGGAGTTTTGTCAAGAAAAACATGCATAGACCCAGATGCTTATACATATGCATGTATACATTCATTAACCTCTTTTCAATTTAGACTTAGTGAAAAAAGAATTGCATTTGCCAAAATATTGTAAGTTCGTGAGTGGAGTCAGAGTGGCCTTTGATGATAACAGACAGGAAATTTGTAGGTAAATGTGAGAGAATACTTTACAGGTGATTTCAGGAGCTCTAGAGGTGAAACAAGAGAAGATATCCCTCTTCCTCCCTCCTCCCCAGCAGTGGTTGGTCATTTGGAGAGGTTGGGTGAGAATGTTGTATAAATAATGCACAAAATTACAGCTTATAGATGTGTAGGTGCACTAGGATGGTGCTGGATCACTGAGGGGAGAGAAGGGAGTTGGAGAGTGGGAAGGTGTGTTTGCATGGCACAAGTGTGTGGAAGTGGTGCAATGCAGGGAATTGAAGTGACTGATGCTGAAATGAAGATATTCAGTCTACAATTACCCTCCTTAAGGAACCTCCCAGAAACATACCAGTTATAGTACAAGAATCCTATGTAGTTTGTTGCTTCTAATTTTTTTTATTGTGCAGTTGCATGATTTATCTTTTTCATATATTTTTTAGGTGTTAGTTCAGTTTCTTGTCATTGAAGCATCACATTAACAAAAATGAATTCATACTGCTAGCATTTGCTCACTTTGGAGCATTATGGACACTGAGAAATTAATCTGGTCGTCCAATTAATTGGACATTTAAGGCTATCTCTGGGAATTGTAGAGAAGACAGTCACAGTAGCTTACTTGTCTCACATGTTACCAGGTTTTGGCAAGCCTTTAGCATCCTGACATAAACAATAGCTTTTCTTCATACTTTTAAAAGAGGCATTAGTCTTAGGCTATAAAATTAAAAAAAGACCCTCAGAATTAAATGTCTAAAAGGAGGATTCAAAATTGGAGGGTATGGTAAGTGTTTTGAAAGCACCTCCTTGACAAATAGAAGTTCACAATGATCAGGGTGTGATTAGCTAGATGCCTTGCTATAATAGTTTGGGTGGGAGTGGGAGTGTCTTGGTGGAGGAGGGTGTTGTATTGTGAAGAAGTGAACGCTCAAACTGCCTTTACCATGCTCGGGACTCAAACCTGTGTCCTTTTAGGTGTGAATTAGGTGCACTAATCTGTACAGACTAAATGTGAAAACTAGGTACTAGATTTTGAACATTGATGTAATTTTAATGGATTAACTGTAGCTGTGAATAAGCTGTAAAATGTATAGTATTCATGTACAGTAATTACAGTGAAGCAGCATTTCTTCATCATTACAAGCATCACAGTTGTATTGTTTTCCAAATAACACAAGTCACGCTGTTGTTTGAAGAAGCCAGATTAACAGGATTCCTTTGTAATGCCTGACATTGTAGTAAGTTCTTTTTCATCCTAGAATGTTTAGTGTTTGCTGTTATGTTATAGGAGGAGGCAACAGACACCTACTGAAATGATAATTTCAGTTAGATCTAATAGCACTGGTTCAGGGGGTGCTGTGAATTTATCATTAGAGCCAGCTGTGACCTCAATAATGTTTCCCTTTGTGTCTTATAACACAAGGGAGCAGTCACTACCTCCCCTCTAAAGACAACTCTCTTTCTTTCCAAAAAACTACATGCACCTAACTACACATACATTCTTCATCCAAAATATTCAGAAAAAGGAAAGAAAAGCTTTCAATTTTCTATCTGATATTTTTGGGACTCTCATTCAGTGTTTTTTTCTTTAACCATCTTTTATTTTGCACTTGGTCAGGCTATCTCCCTTCTAACATCAAAGAAAATGTAGCAGTATTATTATTTTTTATGGACAAATGTAGAGAGAATATAATATTATGGAAATTTTCTCCTTAGACTATGTCCTCAGTTCACAAGATAAAGTAAAAGGAAATCTGAATTGAATTTCCTATTACTTGACTGACAAAGTCAACTTATTTTAATTCCAACCCCAGATTTTATGTTTAGGACGCATTATTATGATAATGTCTGCTTAGATTATGTACAGCCAAAGTTGGAACTGTGATTAAATATCTCCATTACTAAGGAACAAGTTGAGCAGATGGAATGTGAACTTAACCATTTCCTTAATTTGTATTATGTATTTCTCCTCTTGAGTAGTACATAGTTAAGATCTGGTAGTTTCTTTGATTAAATCAGCTCACTTTACCTTCAATATCCTTAGGCTGTGTTTACACCAAGCGAGTTGAGTAGTCAAGTCGAGGTGAGTCATCACGCGTCATGAATCACCACCCCAGTCTAGCATTAATTTATATGGATCTTTGAAGAAACGTTTTTCATGTCATCCTCAAGAAGTTGTAACATTTTTGTGAATGGTTCACCAGGTCTGGGAATAAATGACAGAAGCTTCCAAAATCTGGCCTCTTGGTGTTCAGTTCATGCATCCAGATTCATTTTCTCTTCTTACATCTGCGACGATGAAGCCACAGCAAAGCAGCTACTTTAACAAGGGAACATGCTGCATCCATTCTCCATGAAATCAGACAGGTCTCTGAGTAATGACTCGACTCGGGTTGACTCAGTCGGTGTAAACAGAGACGAGTCCAAATGACTTGGATCAAATGACGCTCTTGACTTGACTCAACTTGACTCGCTTGGTGTAAACGCAGCCTTACACTAGACTAACTTCCATAGACCAGCAAATATATCCTGAGGTCTGGTTGTTGCTTTCCAAAACATAAGGACTACGTATTTATAATGATGATGCATATTGTTGTTTGTGCTTAGCTAAGGCTTACCTGAATGAGAAGTGTTTGAAAGAACCTTAGATGAGACTGAGTGTTCAAAATACTTTTCAAAATATTTAGATGAGTGTCCTTTGTGTTTTGTTTAGATGCATGTAATGATGAACGTTACGTTGATATATCAGCCAGCTTTTTGTGGTTCATTGTCTGTGTGTGCTCTGTATTGTAATGCTGTTCTTTAGTGCTGTAATCTTGTTTCTTATTGTGGTACTAAACTCTTGAAACTTCTCATTTTCAGGTATGTTAGCCGTGGTTTTCAAATGGCACTGTGGAAGACAAAACCTGATATTGTTGTGTTTTTAGGTGACCTCTTAAATGATGGAAGCATATTTAATGACACAGATTTTTACTCAACACTTCTGCACTTTAAAAATCTTTTGACTGTGCCAGACTATGTTCAGGTAATGGTCTTTGAAGTCAGATGTAACATTGTTCATATTTTAATGCTTCATGTTGGTAAATATAATGTATGGTCATTTATTTCTATCATCATCATCATCATCATCATCATCATCATCATCATCATTATTAGAATTTTGAAAGGCTCGGTGCTTATTTGCATTTGCTACCCATGTTCTGATGTTGCCTCACTAAGCTACACAGTCTTGAACAGCCCTCTGTTCTGGTTTAGACCACTGAGATCTTTCTGAATCACCTCATTATAAATTTTCTTGGATCTGTGTTATTTATCACAAGACTTGTAGAATTCAGCCACTGAGTTCTGGGCCAGGATCACGAGAGTGGAGTGTTGGGGAGAGAAGAGGCAGGAATCATTGGTGTGGGGGAGGACACAGAACATTATTAAGAGGGTATGCAGGGAAGATACACACACACACACACACACACACCGCATAGTGTAGTGGTTAGCACCCTCGGCTCACAACCGAGAGGGCCCGGGTTCAAGTCCTGTGTGACAAGGCAGATGGGCAAGCCTCTTAATTTGTATCTAACCCCTATTCACCTAGCAGCAAGTAGTTATGGGACATAACTTGAGGGGTTGTGGCCTCACAGTCCTGGTGTGTAGTGTGTGATGTGGTTTCAGCCCTACCTAAAGATCGGTCTATGAGCTCTGAGCTCGCTCTGTAGGGAAAAGGCTGGCTGGCTGACCAGCAGGCGACAGTGACAGTGAATTATACATACACACACTTGCTTAAATCATGGTGTAAAGATAGAAGAAACTTGATAGAGTGAAATGTGGTAATGGAGATTGATATCCAGGGTAAGGGGGTCTGTGTGCAGCACAGAATTGAAAGTTGATAGGATGGATGCAAGGGTCCATGTTTCCTACCTTGACTTGCCTCATCCCATTGTTCATGTGCCAGATACCACCTCCCACACTGAACACTGCAAGCAGAACACAACCTTGGGGTATTAGATTGCCTTCATTTCTTATTGTGTTTAGTTCCCCTTTACAAAAACAAAAAATGGATTGTTTTTGCCATGCTCTTTCCAAAGTAGAAATTCATTGAAATAATGGCATGAACAAAGTATTCTTGGATATCTTTAAATTAAAGTAGATTTTTCTACTACAAACCTTGCAGTAATGTTTGAAGGTTTTCTAGAAAGAGTTCATATTTTTTGTGATTTGTCATTCATGAATGACAGGAACAGTATGCTAGAATTCATGTGAATGACCCACGGGTGCTACTTCACATAAGTAAAAAATGTAGTAACTAGGATTTACTCCTATAAATTTTCCCCATAGGATATACAGAGCATCTTGATCTCTTAATCAGAAGTATTATAATTAAGAGTCAACCTTAACATTTGAATATTTAGATACAAATGTTAAATTTTTACCACATCCCTTAAACAGAAAATGTGAATGTACATATCATGAATGGAAATTATTGTTGTGTGTGTTGCAATACTGACGTGAACTGACCAGACCCAACCCCCAGCACACCATCGCTGTGCCGGGGGACAATGACATCGGAGGGGAAGGAAATGACTTGGTGACTCCTCACAAAGTGAAGCGGTTCTACTCCTTCCTCAACCAAAGTATGACGTTGCAGTACAAATTTGTGGACTTCATTCAGGTAAGTCCATCCTGCTTGCAAATATTGAATTTATAGTATGTTCGATAATTATCTCTGTAAATTCTTTGATTGTTTTTCATTATTTCCTCAAACTCTATACTATGGACGTGTGTTCTGGTGGTTGTGAGACGTGCAGGCTGGCCATTGTTTCATTTACCAATGGTTTTCATTATGGAAAGATGAATAAATGTGGGTTTTTTTCACATTAAGGAAAAAGTATTTTTAGGTACAGTGTCAGATTGCCATTCCTAGGTGGAATTCATAAAGGAATACAAAGGAAGGCAAACAGCAACAGACCTTTTGCTCCTTTCAAAGCTGTTTGGTTACTATTAACTAGCTACAAGGAAGAGAGACAGTACAGCATGGAAGAAGGCCCTACCCTCCACTCCCTCCACCTTTCATTAGCTTTGAAAATAAATGGTAAAGGTTCCATGTAGTATGGGAAATGATGGCTGTGGGAGATGTGAGATGTGAACCAAGTGACTGTGTTATTGTAGACCAGTCTAAGGGAAAGCAATTAATAATGGTGATAATGATGCATTTTGTTGCAGGTGCGTGCCATGGATGACTATGAGTTCCCTGACAACACGCTGGCACCGGTGAATGGACGGATTCGCATCCTTCTGTCACATATGCCTCTCTTGACCAGAACAAAGAAGAGAATAAGACTGGTTGGTGTTAACTATTAATCTGTCCATCTATGCATCAGGCCAACTGTCCCATACTGGGTGTGGTAGACATCATATGTTTCATTCTTTTCTTTTTGTACTATGTTATTTCAGGAATGGATACACACAAATGATAAAGTATGTGAGGGAAGAAACACAAATTGAAGGCTTAAGTGAAGAAAAAATAAAACAAACTACCAGTTAGTTATGGTGCATTTATGGTATATTTACTTGTACAATGTAATATTCAAGTTTCATCCAGATACTTGCAGGAATTCATCTGGCAGATAGCTTCTTTTATATGCTCGACTCCATTCACTATTTTTCAGAAAATCATCAAATAGTTTCCTTATTTACATTTATTATATTGGAGGAACACTGAAAAATGGTAATAGAGAAATAAGAAAAAGCCTATTGTGGTGACGGTCCCAAAATATTCTTAGCTTGATACAATTACTTGCAGGAAATCATCAGACAGAAAGCTTCCTTCATATTCTCTGGCCACGACCACGACTCCTTTCACTTCACCTCCACCAAGGAAGCAGCTCACGCCCACGGCTTTGAGGTCCTCCCGAAGGAGCAGCACGTGTGGCAGTACGAGTCTCTGGGCCCGCTGCTGCATGAGATATCTGTGCCTACGTGCTCCTACAGGATGGGCAAACTGACTGCTGGCTATGGCGCTGCTGTTATTGGTACGTGTTTGTGAAGTCTGTGTCTTTTACAGTACTAGGAAAAATAATGAATTTCTGAATTTTATGACCTTCCTGCAATGTATGATAAAGAAATTCGCTCTCTCTCTCTCTCTCTCTCTCTCTCTCTCTCTCTCTCTCTCTCTCTCTCTCTCTCTCTCTCTCTCTCTCTCTCTCTCTCTCTTTCTCTCTGTCTCTCTCTCTCTCTCTCTCTCTCTCTCTCTCTCTCTCTCAACATCCAGCAGGTTCAGTAAGAACAGTTCAGGAGATAGAAAGCAGAGCTGATGTAAAAAAAATAATAACAAGCAAATATGAATGCTATGATTATGATGAAAATATATTAAATGTACTTTAAATATGTGATGAACAATATTAAAGAGATCAGTGTTACACCATTTCTATGATCTTGATGAAAATTTGATTGTTGGTGGTTTCAGAAAAGTCCGGGAGGATCACCTACACTGTGTTGTGGCTTCCATCGCGCTTCATGCAGCTGTGGATCTACCTGGGTGCCCTCTGCCTTATTATTGTTATTATGCTGTTACCAGGTATTCTGTGTCTCCTCAGATGTTTTCTCTGTAGACCTGTACAAATCTTTGTTCTTAGTACCACCATGATTGCCCAGGGTCTGAAAAAAAGATACAAGTGGTTATTAAGGAAAGGTTGAGTAGAGATTGGCTATTATAGATGGACAATAGACAACCATGAAGCCTAAACTCTCTCAGAATATCTCACTCTTTGACCACATTCTACTTAACACCATCATTATCCCTAGCACTGTTTTTTGCAGTGAACGGAGGTGGCAGGCAGATTAGGAGGAGAGTGCCAATTGAGAAAATAAGGCTCATCTATTGAAAGGGCCTCACATGTCCTTCTTGTAACTCCTCTAACACTCTTCTCTACACTAAAGACTTAAGGTGACTTCATTTATCTGTGAAGGTAATGAGGTATGCTTGTATGTCAGCTTATATCACACTCTTGCTGTCATTTTTTTGTTCAGTTTCCCTTCACTTCTGTATCCTTACATTACATTATCCTTTTCACTGTGATTTATAGAATTTAAAACATCGAAGGCAATATAAAAAGTATCCATAAGCACTACGAGAATGTAAAAAGAGGGATGAGATGAATATTTTTCCAATATCTAGACCATAAAATGTAACTAAGAGAAAAGGTTAGTCCAGTTTCAAAGGAAATGTGGAAGAGATTAGAATAGTATTTATGCATTAATTGAAGGTGATTGCAGTATGTAGGGTGAAAGATCAATGTAACTTTATGTAGCTGTGGGAGATGATAAGGTATGCTGGAAAGTCGATGGAAGGACTGCATGGAAAGCATTAGAGATGAAAGACACAGATTGGTAAAGACTAGCAAGAGAACCAGCAACAGCCTTATGAACATGGGGGAAGCCACAGGAAAAGAGGACAGTTTAATGGTTTGAGTTGGCTGTTGAACAAAAATGAGAAGTAAGAATTTGGAGTGGCAAGGGGATGGAAGGTAATATTATGAAGACAGACAAGGAATTATTAGGAACTTATGAATGCGGGAAAAATACAGGAGAAGAAGACCGTAGAGGATTTAGGAGTGGCTATAGAACAAATAAAAGAGTAGAAGTAAGAATTTAGACTAGCAAGGAGGTAGAAGGTAGTTTTATAAAGACAAGCAAGAACTAGAAACTTGCAGGAAAAGAAAAGACTATATGATTTAGGAGAGGCTATAGAGCAACTAAATTGGGGGCGGAAGGTAATTTTATAAGGACAAACAAAAACCAGCAACTTATAAACATGAAAAAAAACTGTAGGAAAAGAAGACAGTGTACGATTTTCTCTGAGTGCTTTGTTTTGTAAGTAGTGATATCAGAGAACAGTGAAAAGGTTGATACAGTGCATGTATGTTGACTTTCTAACTGACATGTTTCCTAAGTGCAGGTTTCTTTGACAACCTTGACTTCATATGACAGCCGATTGAGTGATGTGTCAATTTACATGTTGGCAAAGTATCTTCCAAAATTGCTTTACTGAACCTTAACTTTTGGCCACATTGATAAGATACGAAGAGAAAACATGCATACACTTATAACATTGAGGCATAACTGGTGTTTATCCTTTTTGCTGTTTTTTTTTCTGCCTTCTGCCTTCTTACACATCTTTTGTTCTGGCACACCAAAAAATGCTGGAAAGGCCACAAGTTTCAGTCTATGTAGTGCACTGATCATTTAATTCACTAATAGACAGACACTCTCTCTCTCTCTCTCTCTCTCTCTCTCTCTCTCTCTCTCTCTCTCTCTCTCTCTCTCTCTCTCTCTCTCTCTCTCTCTCTCTCTCTCTCTCATCAGATGACAAAAATGTCAGTCCATTCCAGTTTTTTTCAATTTATATGTGCTTCTGCTATTCCCACCAGATTACAGACATACCTACCCATTCCAGCCCTGTGTATATATTCCCATGGCATTCCCATTAGATTACAAGTATTCCAACCCATTCCAGTCCTGTGTATGTAAGTATTCCTATGACATTCCCACTTCATTACAAACATTCCCAACCATTTTTAACCCTTCTCTTTACATGTTCCCTTTATTCCTACTCGATTGCAAACATTCCCGCCCATTCCAGTCATTATGTATGTACGTATGTGTTCTTCCCACCTCCAGCTTCTTTATCTATACCTGTTGCTATGTTTTTAAATACTTAGCAATGCACATGTCCCCTTGTTATTGCCATATATGTAAAGTATTTTATATACCAAAGTGGCTATCCAATCCAACATTCCAGTTATACATAACACTGCCATAATAATGCATAATGGGCACCTAGTAATACTTAGTCCTCATGCAGCAGACTGTGTACGTGCAGCAGCTAGACTGATTTGCTTAATTTACCTCTCTTCTGCATTTTGTGGTAGCTGGAGAGGGTCTAGATATTCATTTGTTGTGAATGAAAGGAGAGTAAGGCTTTTTTCTGATCCCTAGTGCTCAGTTTTGTTGGTTTGTATTTGCCTTATGTGTTTAACAGTAGGGTGGATGGTAGTTGTTGTAATGGCAGCTGTAGTACTTGTAGTTGTAGTTGTAATTGTATCTACTTCTGTTGACTGGGTTAGATGTATCAATATAATGCACATGTTTTCAATTAGGATGCTTCACAAATCTCCAGAATCTTATGTGGTGTTTAACTTCAGAATCAGAATCATGTAGTATAGACTTATATGGTTTGTAGTTTGTTTCTAGACCACAAGAAAGTACAGAACTGAAAACCAGGCAGGAATGAGACAGCAATACATCACCCACCAAAGAACCTCCTGCTGCATGAGGAGTACATTCATACAGCTAGACATTACCTACACCAAAAATGCCACCAACTATCATGAATCATAACATATTCTTGTGGTGCAAGTAACTCTGTGTGCCTTGAGGTATATTATTTGTAGTGAATGCAAGAAGAGGATAAATTATTGTATTGATGGTGTATTAAGAGGGAAGTAGTCAGCTTGCATGGTACAGTTGTGTGTGGAAGAGTATCATTGTTGGTTTAGCTGTGATGTCAAGTATTGCTTACTAATTGTGATGAAGAAAGAAAATATGTAAGGTTTCAGATGACTGATATGGATGGAAACAGTCAATGAATTCAGTCAATGAAACTGGGTAGTTATGAAGTCTCCAGAAAAAAAAAAGTATATATATATATATATTCTTATTTGATGTGAAAGAAAATAATTGAGTACACCAGGCATTCGTTATATATAAGGGTTACACATTGTAAAAGTTCATAATGGGAATTTGCTTACTTCAAACCTATAATTCTATTACTTATAGGTAGTTTGTTCCACAACTGTTTTTCGAACCTGCTAAATATTTTTCCTGGAAAAAGCAAAACTAAATGACCTTGATAAGGATAAGATGTAAAGTGTATGAAAAGACATTGTAAACAAGAACCCACCCTACCTCACTGAAGTCACTCCTCTGCTGTCACTCATATAAGAAATTTTTCTTACATACTGAGAATACTTGGCATTTTATTTTAGGTTAATGGCACATGATAGAATTCACATATATCAAACTTGCATATATTGGATGCCTGGTGTATCAAGATATTTGTAGCAAATACTGCATGCATAATACTTACTTCACGTAAGTAAGCATAAACATAAAGTTCATACTTGAGTTGATGTAATTATATTTATAAGATTATATAAGATGCATAATATTTTGTTACTATTAATGAATTAAGGCATAGAATGTATTTTTGACGTATATTATCATTCATAATCAAGAGATTTAATTATATGCTGTATTTTGGGATTACATTGACCATCTCTAATTTTGTACTATATTTTGATTAAGTCCCATGCTGTAAAACTTTTGAAGTGTATATAAAGAAAATGAAAAGTTAACTCAAGTATTAAGAAGTCCCTGAACAAACAAATATCATAAACAAATAGTATAAGTATGGGGAGCATGCAAGTGAGTGTGTGAGAATGTATGTGATGTGCAGATGTGGGGTAGAAACTGTGGCAGTCATTTCACCTTCCTGTGTGGCTGAGTGGCATTGGTTGGTGGTATGGGGCAGCTCTGTATAACTTAGGTTAAATGTACACTACAGAGGTACTAATCATGACCGTATCACTGAATATTGAAGGGAAGCCAGCAGGAATTTTGGATTCCTGCTTGATTTCAGTCTGTTTGTTATCATTACAAGTACACACTTAAACTATATTGTCATTATCAAATTTTATAAGAGGATTTTATTACTATTAGTATTAGTTAAGAGAACGTGACGTGAATTTTATAAGATTGCTATTTTATCCTTACTCTGAAAAATGTGTGACGACTGATCAGGAAGTATACAGATGCCATTTATTAGAAAAATCAAATATTAACCTTTTGAAGAGGTTTTTCAAAGGTTTTCTCCTCTCTCCTGATTCTTTATTATGCTATCTACTAACCCTTTTGGTGGTTGATGTTTAGGTGGTACTGTAGTTCATCTGTTCATTTATGGTCATAATCAGAAAATGAGTAACCTTTTGGCTTCCCTTTCTTTTTTTTCTGAAGATTCAGTCCTGTAATCTGTTGATATCCTCTTCTCTTGGTGAATTTGTTGATTTACAGCATATTAGAGATCTTCAAGCTGAGGGGAAATGCCTAACAGTGAAGAAGAGCAAGGTTAGGTATCTTGACCATCAACCCTCACCGCTCCTCATGGTCAGATATGTGACAGCTCACCAGATGTATGTGGGGCTGGTTGGTACAAGGATAGCAGCATACTTCTTCAGAACCAGGATCAAGCAATATTGAAGGACAAAGAGAGAATATGAAATGAGTAGTCTGTCCCCTTTTGTGTTTCTTTACAAGTGATGATAAAAGTTTAGTGTATATATATATATATATATATATATATATATATATATTTTTTTTTTTTTTTTTTTTTTTTTTTTTCAGGGTAACTTATAGGAAACAGATTATAGGTGTTTGGAATGTTGCAATAGTGCAGTATTAACATAATCATTCTCCTTATTTCTTTGTCTCTGGTGTCTCTTTTCATCCTATAAGTTTTAAAGAGCTTCAAATTATATTTGCTGTCCATATAATTATTCTGTCCATTCATGCTTCTCGTTCATCTCTGTTCTGCCGTCAGTGATGAGATGAAGATCACTTCTGCCATGGAGGTCACACAACACTACATTTGTAGTGGACACGGCAATATGTTATCAGCTTTCAATACTGTCGATGGCTTTTTTTTTCTACTATAGGAACAAAGTGATGGCATACCAAACACACGTCTGCTTCTGCCTTTATTCGTAATACAGACACATTACACATGAGCCTTCATTGAAATACCAACCAAGTAGCAATGCTAATGAAAAAATATATTAACAATTCAGTCCTATGGTGCTGAAAATAGCACATAAAAATTTGTATTGAGAGATGCTTATAATTTCTGATATGTACTAATTTCAGGGAGGGAGAAAAGAAGGGTGGCACCTAATTATCCAAAGATGTTCAATATATCATGGTAGACATATCTCAACAGGCAACATTGCTCCATGAGTAAAAATACTTATTTACATTAATATGTACAGGGACAATTTTCAACTAGCATCTAAAGCCTGCACATGTAACCTCTCTGCTTGACTCTGATAGATCAATCTATGGTTTATCTTTGGACATGATGGATGTACTAAGTAAGGACTAACTACATCATTTTCTTAAATATACAGTGGTACCTTGGATTGCGAGCTTAATCCCTGTCACGCAAGCTCGTTATCCAAAATGCTTGCTTTCCAAAACAATGCCATACTAGCAGCACGATGTGAGCTGATTAGAGCATGCACCAGTCCTATGGGGTGTCTCAACGTGTGGGTTGGCTGCATGGCATCACGTGTAAACAAAGGTTTGCATGCCCTGCCCCAGCCCACAAGTTTACACTGGACAAAACTTGCTTGCAATCCAATGTCACTCACTATCCAATTGGAAATCAAGCAGTTGTAATCCAAAGCACTGAAGTACAGGTAACTCAGTTTATGCAAGTATTGTGTTCTCACATGAAACAAAAACAAATCTAACAATATACAGCTAGCTTAATATGAATAGTATTTATTGACGTCATGGTTTCTATTAGCCTAATTGCCAACTGATTATTATTATTATGATGGTGACACGACAAAGCCATTGCCTGTTATTAAACATTCAACATTCATATAAATATTTCAAATATGCATGTACACAGTTTATTGGCTTCATGACATGGTAAGCTCCTCTATCTATGAATATATATATATATATATATATATATATATATATATATATATATATATATATATATATATATATATATAGTATATGCACGTGACTTGATTGGGTGGTGCACAGCAACTTACGTGAGACATTTGCTGGTGGTCACTCAATGAAATATTGCGTTTAAGTGAAGGAAGTTTAAATTGAACATTTGTTTAGATTTTGGAGCTCATGTAATTTTGAAAACATATGAGACAAAATTGCGTAAAACTAGTTACCTGTACCAAGTTACTCGCAATCCAAGGTTTTACTGTACTACTTAGCAGTGTTCCAGCTAAGACACTGAACATCCTATAAAGCTGTACTAGAGACTGGTGACAGAGCATTGGTAACACTCCTCACACACCATCAGGCTTGATGAATCAGAGTTTGGGTAAGTGATTACAGTTTTTCTTTGTACCATACCTTAGCAGTTACATGACTAGTGGAATAAGCATATTGAACATAAAAGTTTGCTATTTAATATTGTACTACAATAAAGTTCAGTGATGGACCCAGGAATACAGAAAGAAAAATAAAATTACTGATCTTAGTAATAACAAAATATATATTTATCATCAGTTTTATGTAAGGCAATTTATATAGTAATAACAAAATATATATTTATCATCAGTTTTGATGTAAGGCAATTTATATAATTTGTTTGTGTTGCTCTTTAACTTCTATTGCAATATCCGAAAGGACGTGTGTTTGTGTGGGAGCTGTACTGGCAGTGAAACCCAGGCATCATTAAATGAATGTGTGGTGCACCAGACTTTTATGATGAACCAAGAGAGGGCAAAAATTGTGAGTATTAAGAAGTGAGCTTGTTTGGGTTGGTGGACAAAGCATAGTTAGTGGTGGTGACTAGAATGTTACTAAGAAATAGTAGTAGTAGTGGTAGTAGTAGTAATATAGGGGCAGTCAAATAAGTAGTTGCCTTGGCTGAAATACATATCTTTGTTGGATGGTGGTAAGTTTGGATTGGGTGAGTACTGCATGTCAATGTGCAATGTTTGTTTATCTTCCCTGCACTATGTGATGGCAAACCTCTGCTCAGTTTTAGGCAACTGAGGAAATGATGTGTGATGTCAATCCTCTCATATCATCTTGTGACTTAAAATGTATTACACCACTTATAATGATAATGATAAAAACAAGTTGCTTCTGAAACAAAAGTTCTCAAATCATATCACTGCATAATGCAAATGTTAGTATAAACAGGATTTGCTGCTGATGGTTGTTTGTGCCCAAAACTTTAAAGGCTGGGTGAAGATATTCATGATGGTAGCCATGGCCTACCAGGACATGCAGTTTGTGGCCATGTAAATCAAGATAACAGAATAGGTATTCTGAGTCTTGGATTGCCTTTAGATAACATGAATCGACATGGATGACATTTTCTTGGTTACTTGGTCACAAACTGCATGTTTAGGCAGGTCACAGTTACCACAATGAATTCCTTTACCCAGTGCGGAACACTGTGGGCAGAAGCTCTTGCGTCAGCAATTTAACTGATCAACATTTGCTTGATGCATTGCTATGATAAAATACTTTAGCACTTGGCAGTTTGTCTTTATCCATTTTAATAAGAAAATATTCTTATGTCAGCTGACACTGGAGGAGGACGTCACATCACTCCATTAGCCACTTCAAGCCAAGCTGAGGATTGCCAACAAATGTTGCCAGGATGAGAACACACTAACATGTACTACTTCACTGTCCATTTTAATTTTACTTTAACACTGGGGTTGTGTGTATTTCAGTTAGATGAGTAATTAGCAACTACATACTCATTTGGTTTCTACTTCAGTAGTAGCTGCACTGTTCACAGTATAGTAATTGGAATTTCTTAAACCAGGCAATGCAGTAACAGACTGGGCTTTGCCTAGGCAGAGTGTGAGTATAAATGATAAACATACAATGGAATACAGATGTAGAGTCACATTTTGTCATAGTGACATTGTTGTCTGTGTATATTTTGTTACTTGCATTTTTTTCTATGCACAGTCAAAACAAACAATACACAGAGACATGGTTTTACTAATAGTACATCCCATAGAAAACTGGTGATCATACAAAAGTAAGGTTGGTGGGAGTGTTCAAAGGAAGTGTTATGACAGACATTGTGCAAAACCAGTACAGGTACCTCTCTTTTTACGCATTTTTAATTTAATCGAAGTCCAAAATCCAAACAAATTTTCAATTTACATTTTTTTACACATATGTGATATTTCATTGAGGGGCCATCAGATGTCTGATGCAAGTTCCTTTACACTACCCAAACAACAACAGTTTATTGGCTCCTTGACAGTGTGTATTCCTCTCTCTATAGAAGACGAATGTTTACCGAATAACATGGTGTGTTGTTGAGTTGGAGATGGCATTGGTGTCATGTTTACAATGGTACACAGTTGTAAACATGACACCAATGTCATCTCCAACTCACCACTCAATTAGTAAACATCCATCGTCTGTGGAGAGATGAACCCACCCTATCAAGGAGCCAGTAAATTTGGACATATGAGTGTAAAGATGGGCTGGGCTGGGTCCGGGACACTCTTTAATGTTTTGACAATGTCTTCCTCAGAGAGTGAGTAACAGTAGTGGATCACCTGTGCAGACGTCTGCCAGGGGAGCACACTGATTGTTCCCTCAGTGCGAGCTTGGCTGCCGAACGAGATAGGCTTACGAAGCCCTCTCTATGATTGGTGACCACCAAATTCTCTAATCTTTTCTCTAATTTTGTGAGTAGGGCCGGCGTGTTTTCCCAACACGGCAAAGGTCCATGCTTCTCTGCATGCAATATGAAGGAATTGGTGATTCGGTGGTGTCACAGGTCACTTCTACATTCCTTTATTCTCCTTTCCATCCCCCGCGCCGTTTCACCATAGTATACAGCAGAACAGCTGCCACAAGGGATCACGTAAACCACATTTTATTGCCTCGTGTTGTCCCTCGTCTTCATATACACTAAGTCATGTAATTTTTGTCTTGAGGCATATGCTATGTGCATGCCTGCATCAGGCAAAACTCTTGTAACGGCTTCTACCTCTTTGGTGTACAGAACAACAAGATATTCCTCATTCACTGTTTTCCTTTCTTCAAGGCAACAAAGTGTGGTTAGGTTAGGTTTATATATATATTGATTAACATTGTTTTTGTTGTCTGCAATCTCTTCAAGAACGCAACTCTAGTGTAAATCGAGAGGTACCTGTATTCACATGCAATCTCACTTAATGAGGCTGCCATTCTAAGAAGTTATCAATAATTATACAGAGGTTGTCAGTAGTTGGTAAACATTATCTTGATCTATACCTATACAAGTTCTCTAATTGCCAGGCCCCATCAGATACTTGTAAATGTCAACTAACCATCCATGATGTCTTCCAATCAATGCACAATACATCACTGAAAAATTTCACTTCATCACAATTAAATTTGCATGATCATCAGCCTTTTATGGGATGCAGGTGAGTGATCTGTAGAATACTAGACAAAATACACATCCACTTAGCGCCCCCAAAGCCGCACATTATGGCAAAATAACAATGTTTTTCTGTGTGATTGGAGCAAGACAAAATGAGGGCCTGCCAGTGTGATGTCACAGTATTCTGTCCCGTACATGTAGGGGTTGCCAGACGTAGTCAGTTGCCTTAGGGCATTCACAGGGCAAGGTTCTTTGTTGCATTGTATTTGCAGGGCGCATAGATTTTGTGGTGCATTAAAATGTATCACTGTGTTTCTAGCCACTGCATGTCCACCGGGAAACATTTATTTACTGAAATTATTTGTCAGTTACTTGCTTTATAGAATGCAGGCCATTAGACCAGAGAAAGGTGAATTAGTGAGAGTAAATTCAACAACAGTTCATTGATGGGTACAGTGTGCCAGAGTGGAAAACAGTGACAGGGAGTTCACACTGACACCTCTCTGAAGACATCAGGACATTAAGCCCTTTGACTTGTCTGGCAGTATTATGTGGATTAGACTTCACAATACATTTGATGGCTGTTGTGGCACAAGGGGATGTTTTCCTGAGTCTCCCAGAGCTCTTGTTTGGCACTGATGTCTGGCCACTTGTTTTTCACATGCTGTTTGACACTGATGTCTGATAACTTGTTTTCACACTGGCATGCTGTACCCATCAACAAAGTGTCATTGAATCTACTCTCACTAATTCACATATCTCCTTGGCTGCGTCTGGCAATCCCCACCAGAGCAAGACAGAATGCCGTGTCATCACACTGGCAGGCTCTCATTTTGTCTAGCTCCGATCAGATAGAAAAACCTCATTGTTATTTCGTCATTATGTGCACCCTGGGGGTGCTAGGCTGGCGCACATTTTATCTACTGCTGCACATTGTGGCTTACACATTGTCAATTCAGTGATAAAAGCAATATCAATGTAATACTTAATTTTGATACATGCTTTGAGAATGGCAAAATGTGAGTCCATTAATCACAGATCATCTACACCCATATTTAAGTAGGTGTGAGGGTGTGAGGTGTAACTGTTTTTAACCCACACAACACTTCAATGAAACATGTTCATTCATGAGGTCAGTTCACACAGTACAGCAGCACAAGCACATTTCACCCAGAGATAATGGTTCTGTGCTCTTTTTTTCAACTGCTGGATTTTGGATCCTTTACCTGTTCTAAACTAAGAGCACACCAAGATGGAACAACTTGATGAGTGGTGTGTTCAGGTGTGCAATCCTATTTATTCCATTACACTTTGTTGTTTAAGACTGTGGGGATTCTCTATCAAAGGAGGCCAGCCCTCTCTTCACCAGTTCCTCAGCCACATCAATATCCTGAAAAATTAAACCAATTTATTTAATTTGACATTTTCAGAAAATTAATGATAGGTAATCTATTGATCAATGGTTATTATTGAAGCGTGAAGTGTTATAATCATCAAATATCTGATTATTAAATACAGGATCTAATTTCCTTTCACCAATCTAGGGCTGTCTACATAGGAATGTCTTCCTGCCTACTGTGAAGCTTGTAGTGGGCACTAGCTACAGAGTTTGTTGGTGGTGAGTGCCAGCTACAGAGTTCCCTGGTGGTGAGAGAAGGCAAGTAACAAGTACGGAGTTAGCTCATCAATCAATCAATCAATCATGGAGGGGGCAAATTGCCTTGCCTACCTTATGGCACCACTCCCACCAGTCATGCCTTGTGAGTCTCCATGTACGCTCCCTTCCTGTATCAAGTAACTCCCAGCAAGAGAGATCAACTTGCTGCAGCCATAAGTTCTGTGGATCTCTCTTACTGGGAGTTACTTGCTACAGGAAGGGAGCGTACATGGAGACTCACAAGGCATGACTGCTGGGAGTGGTGCCATAAGGTAGGCAAGGCAATTTGCCCCCTCCGCGATTGATTGATTGATGAGCTAACTCCGTACTTGTTACTTGCCTTCTCTCACCACCAGGGAACTCTGTAGCTAGCACTCACCACCAACAATCTCTGTAGCTAGTGCCCACTACAAGCTTCACAGTAGGCAGGAAGACATTCTTATGTACACTACAAGTTTTCCAACTCCATGGTAGCTAAAGGTACCACACTCCATAACACTGTCAGGATATTTCACTGTCCTCTCTGTGTTCTTGGTGTTGTTATAGGGGGGCTTAATAAATCAAAGGAAAATTGTTCTCAAATGTACTCTTGCTGGCGTGATTCATGATAAGCGATCGTCTCATGATCACAAACTGGTCTTGCTGGCACGATGTGGCTGGTGAAGGGTGTAGACATTATTTTTAAATACGGAATTGCAAAAACAGCAAACCCATATTTATAGCAAAACCTGATTTCAAGGAGAGACAAAGTAAATAGTACCTGAGTTCATACTATTAGTTCACAATAACGAGTAACAAATTAGTGTGCCAGGAAGTACTCACCACTAGTCCATTGGTGTCAATAATCTGGACACAAGGAATGGCAGTGGTACCCTGCTGCTGGTAGCCCACCACTTTCACCATGACAGACTTCCATTTGGAGGCATAGGTAAGCTCCTCAAACACGTCAGCGGCCTCCTCACTCTGGCAACTCCTGCAATGTGAGTGCAGAGAATGAAAATGCAACTGTATCAAAGAAATACCAGTATAGATAATTGATTTTATATAACCAAAACATAATTCGTCCATATTCAACACTAACTTCTAATTACTCGTCATAACAAGCAACAATTTCTCATAAAATCTCATTACTTCTGTGTGATTGGGTAACTAGACTGAAAGTGGTGCCTCTACATCAGTCAAAACAACATACATAAGGGACTCTGTACAGTCAAACCTTGGATCTACAGACACCCATTTAACAGATATTGGATGCAACAGACAAAATCTGTCCAAACAAATATCTTGCAGAATCTCATGATTTCCGAGACTTGCCATAACAAAGCATTTTGGAAGTAATTTTCTAAGACTCCACATTTGTACTAGAATTCTTATTTTCTGTTGTTCTTTGTGTGGGTTGAACAGTAGTAGTATTTCCAAGATGCTTTGCTGGTATGGCAAGTCTAGGGAATCACAAAATCTGCACGATGTTTGTTTGGGTAGCCATATTGTCTAATGATATCATCACAGCCGGTCACAGCACAAAGGCACCTACCTATTACAGCAACATTTTGGTTTGCAAATGGTTCCACTGTTCATATTTCAATTATATTGAGCCCTCTGCACAAAAACATTTCACATCAATGGACAACTTATCCCCCAATTATTCCATAGATGAGAGTGGTGACTGTACTTGGAAAAAGATTCATGCAAACTGACAAGTCACAGTTGAATTGTCTAAATCTTACTCCCTCTAAGTTGGTGAACCAGACCTGACATCTTTACCAGATCAGACCTCTTAATGATGTAATTTTATTAAACTTACTTGGGATTAATATTTGCCAAAAAACACTCGATGGCTTGAAAACTGAGTTTCAGAAAGTCTGTCCGCAGTTCACACACATTGTTCATTTGAATGGTTTCTGTATCACCAAAGTCAACATAATACACAGTGACTTCACTCCGCTGTGGGTCTTCCTCATTGTGTGAAAAGCTGCACACCTTCCCTCTGTACCAGGAATCATCATATGGAAACTTGGCAGCAACTATGCTGTCAGCAGAGACCTGAAATGGGAACAAAATAAGTACTATGCAATGATACATTTCAAGTGGCATGGTTCACTTTCATAAAAATATACTACAGTAAAAGTTTGTTAATGTTTGAATTCTTTTAAGGTATTTTTGTAAGAGGTTAGAAGCTTTATCTGTTTGAATGTGTGGATGTGATTGTAATGCCATCTGCATAAGAAACTGGCCAATTTTCAGTTTCACTAATATGTAGAGACCTGTAACCCAATCTAACTATACATAAAAGTGAGGGTAAAAAAAAGCCTACTACACACACACACACACACACACACAGAAAAAAAAAGAAAAGTTAGGAATCTTCAGCAACATTGTTCACTAATAACAATGCCTGTGGCAGCCACTGCCATTGCCAAAGGTGTAATCTATGTGTTTCCAGAAATTTTTTGTGATTTTGTTATTCCTGATCTCATCTGCAATGAACATTACTCAATTGAGTGTTCTCTCACCCAAAAACCCAGAATCCCAACAGGTCTCCCAAGATCATTGGGGGATGAGAGATAGGCATAAGATGAAAAACATTAGCAAAGGAAATGATGTAGAACGTCAATCACTTCACAGTGTATCTTACCAGAGAAACACAAGCAACACGAGAAAATTGTTGGATATATGAAACTGAAGAGTCCAGATTTTTATGAAGGTACTTGCATGGTGGCATTTTTAGATTTTCAGGGGTACACCCTGATAATCTACAGAAACTGATAATCTGAACCACTTCTGGTTCCCTGCTGTTTTGATTAATGGACTTTTACTATATAACAAACTTAACTAAGGCCCAGTTTGCTGGAGATCTAGACATTTGAAAAAACTAAACGTGCATTTAGGAACGTGACAAATTTGAAACCTTATAAAAAATACTATTTGCCAGAAAGAGCACAGGCTTAAAATGTGAAGCATCCCACATTACAAGGGCCACTCACACCACCCTAGCCAAAACCAAGACAAGAGGGTCTAGCAATACAAGATCTTAACTTTCACTTGGGAGTGAACACTTGATAAGTGTCTGGTGTTAATTTTGAAACAGCCCAACACGCTGCACTCAGCAATATTCTTTGTTACAAGGACTGCCCATCTAGGATGAATTGCCATTATAATTGAAATTTTTAAATTAGTTAATTCTGTCTTATTGAGACAGAAAAGACAATACCAGCTTTTCTGATGTGTATTAATAGTTGGATAAGTTACATTAAACCATTATCCAGTTTCTTCACCATTTTTCCATTTTATGGTATCATTAATACTGTTATTTTGTTTTTATATTCCAACATTCACAAATTACCATTATTGTGTGCAACATTCAGAGAAAATACACACAAACTTCCGAGAACTTCCAAAGCCACAGCCAAAATACAGGCAATAAAATTAGGTAATGACTATCAAGATCACAACATTTTTTGAGACCATCATGATTTCAATTGTCTACCAGTGATTTTGAAACCAAGTTCATTGTCATAGCATATATTGCTAAGAAAATTATGGTTAGAAGTTCACCAAACTTTGAATGCATTGTTCTCCATTTTTGTTCTGGTGCTAACAACCCTGATAAGTCATGCTGCACCAATACCACGAACTGATCAAACAGGATGACCTGCCACACTCTTGATCACTACGGAGAGAGAGAGAGAGAGAGGGGGGGGGGGGATAGCAGTGGTTCAAAATAATACCTTTTCCAGTTCATGTAGTTCTCTGTTTTCCTCATCACTGTAATATTCTGTCATTTCTGTCACCAACTTGTCAAGGTCAATGGCCCGGGGACTTACAACCTGAAATACAGTGTTCACAAAGATTGATTACAATGGCAAGTAACTTAAGTGTTAATGAAGTATATACTGTGGATTTGAATTTTTAAGTAGTCATTAAAATAATGTAGGATGAAAATGTACATATGTGCATGTTTACTTGTGACATTGTGGTCTCATTCCAAAAATGCTAAGCTAGTCAGTAAACACAATAAACAGCTAAAATATTTGTTAAATGAATCACTAATACTGCCAAATGAAATACAATCTCAAATGAAGTACAATCTGCCATCATAATTATTCTTTGCCATCATAATAAACATAATTGGGAATAGACAAGAACAGTTCAAGGTAATAAGTGATAATTACTATCAATGAACTTGAGTAATGAAAATGTGATGTGTCATAGTTCTTTTTACCTGAGAACTAACACTTCTCTATAGCAAAGTAGTTCACCAGTTTTTTTTTTCTTTTTTATGCATTTCCTATACCAGGTTAGAGTTTTTCCATTAGTAGTACAGTCCCTTCCATGTTCATCACTTAGTGTTGCCAACGAGTGAACCACCGTACCTTATTAAAGCCACAGCCAAGACACATCTCAGTCAGCACAAGTAAGCAGAGCAGTGATGGAGGGATTGGCAGGTGATCCACACATGGCAACACTACATGATGAATGGAAGTGGAGGGGACTGTACATCATATAACAACAAACAAGGCACAGAAACCACCACTATGTCAAAGGGCAGTACTGGGTCTCCCACCTGCAGCCAGAAGTGAGTAGCAGAGTCCACTGCAGACACGTACGCCTCAATGAATTTGTCACTGCTTGGGGATGACAAGACCTCCTGGTGAACACTACCGTTGCTGGCATGGGAGGACTGAAAGAAATCTACAGTTAGCTGAATCAGCAATAAAAATATTACAAATTCTTCTTTTGTGTTGAATGCCTATTGTTGTAAAGGAAAAAAGACTAAAACATCAGAAATAAAAAGTCCTCTTTACTGATTAGTACTTTTTCTATGGGATACAAACTTTCCTGATGAATTGTTATAGAGCTTCTTCAGGTGCCTCTAAAGACATGCAAATGGCATTAAAATATGAATTATATTAGGATTAATGCATCACAAATAATCATAAAACTTGGATATCCAAAAGATGAAATAAGATCTTGGGCTTATAGTGATAAAAACTTTAAAAGACAGACCACCTTAACTGACTTACTTCACTGTCCTGTGTTCCTTGACGTCCCCGATAACGTAGTGACATTTTATTGGCCGATGCGCTTATTTTTTGCCTGTATTCCTCTGCCTTAGCCACCTGTGAGTAAATAAACAATTCTTACAAAGACAAATAAAACAATTATGCATTTTGTGAGAATACACACACACACACAGTCCTTTTTAATTATAAAATAAGAACATTTAATAATTAAAAGAACCATGATTAGTTTTGTTCAAAATTACTGCTTGCCACACTTGCATTACCTATCCAGGGTTGACAAGGCTCATAAGAATGTAACCATGAAACACTATAAGTAGAGAGCTTTGCTCAAAGCATTCATTGGTAAGGAAGGGGAGAGGCAGTCCCCACTCCCCATCCTCCTCAGACAGCACTTACCTCCCATAAACAAACCATTTCCCTCCCATCAATTACCTAATATGTACTTTGATCGAAGCTCACAACTTAGTATTTCGTGGTTACAATCTTGTCATCTTGTCAGCCCTACCAACACTTGGACAAAACAGGAGTGTGACCAATTGTATATCAAAACACTCAAAGCATTAGTGAATAATGTGATGGGAGCTGTCAATCTAAAACAGAAAAGCTTAAATTGTGTGCCTGATGTGAAATGGTAGCACCAGCAGACAGTTTTACTGTAGATGTGCATTCTAGAAATCTATTCTAATATTTCCTAATGTAGGATACATACTACCAATGTGCCCCTTAATTAACCACTTTAGACTTACTGGATGACAGCAAGACAGATTCTGCTGCTAATAATTACCTTTAAAACTGGGATATAATTTTGTCTTGCACAAATGCATGCTACAAATACAAATTAATACTATACGTACACATCTGCAAAAGCCTACATCACTACATAAGATATTATGATTAATCTCAGTTTGCAGTTTGAGTAATAATATTGTGGGATGGTTATATGCTATTGAAGATGCCAGCCATAATTACTAACTGACATGTATATTACTAAAATGTGCTCTTCTCCATTTCTCAATCATTTAATCAATGAAGTACCATTTATAATACTATACATTGTTGCAATGTTCCGCCAATCTGAACTGTAAGACCTGTAAGACATGTTACACATGTCTGTAGATGAATATAAAATTTTTGTATTTTGAATATATAATCAATCCTGTCTCACAAACAGAGAATGTTAGAATCTGTGGAGGTAAAGAAATTTTTAATAAACTTATGAAAGATAAACACTCTGATGGCATTAAACAGTCATGCAATGTTAGTGTGAAGTCACTCAAACACAAGCACATCTGTAAAGAATCATGCATGCAAATATCACAAATTATCCCATGCAACTTTTACAAACTTGTACCAAGAAGCTGAACAATGTGAAGGAGAATTTACACTAAAGAGTATGAAGTGAAAGGCAAAATATTTGGGTAACTAGTGTTCAGTGCAAGCAACTGAGGGTGGTTTGTTAGGATGAATGAATCTTTGATGATGGGACTTGTCAGCAATCCTCAGAGGAACAGACAGGGTCATAAGACTGTACCTTCTCCAGAAGTTGTATCTTGGCCGCCTCTATCTGCTCTTTGGTGCCCTTCAGAATTATCCGCCTCATATCCTCTGCCATATTCACAGCAAATAACAAAGTAGTGCAACATGCTCAAAAATAGGAAAACATACATATATGCAACTAATGATGCAATGTAAATAAACAGTAATAAGGAAATACAAATCAGTGTCATTGACCATCAAGATTAACAAAAACAAAAATAAAAGAACCTTTACCACATGTTTACAAGTTTCTGTGAGCTCTCAACAAGCAAATCCCTTCATGCATAACTGAAGACACTCAATGGATTGATTAGCATCTATTGGGCTTACTGCTATACATACACAATTTGTCACTTGTTATGCACTTGACAAAATCTGCCTCAATCACTTAGCCTAATTTTTTTTTTATCATCATTATACTAATCTCTAGTACACTTGGCTGATGTCTCTCTTCAGCCAAGTAGCCAAAACCAGATGCTTATATACAATATCTTCAATAATATGCATATGAAGATGTGAATAAAACATTTGCTATTTATATTCTTTGCCGTAAGTAGGTGGCCACTCCCAAATTTACGGAAAAATTATAATGCATACTTATTCTTAATATTTTTGTTCTCTTCACATATTACAAATTATTGTATCACAAATATGAAGTTTTAATAGCATGAAATAACTTCTCAAGAAGTATAAACACACATGGTGGATGCCACATATTTTGTCTCAACAGAAACTTGTTTCAGTGAAATAAGGTACAGAAATGATACTCTACACAACTTGGAGATGCCAGTATAAAACATGTATATACCAGGTATATCAGGAAATATGTGGTAACTAGTTCACTCAGTAAATATCTATATGTTGATTAGTTCACTGTTACTCTTCTTTTTGTATAAATTTCTCATTTGTAAAATGCCAATGAGTTCCATTTCTGATATCTAGTGTTTTATGGGGGACTTCCTTCAAGCAGGCTACTGACTTACTGCAATTCATTATCATTAGATATGTGTGTGTGTGTGTGTGTGTGTGTGTGTGTGTGTGTGTGTGTGTGTGTGTGTGTGTGTGTGTGTATGTGTATTTTTACCTACTTCTTTATTACAGGGTTCAAGAGGAGCTCATAGTGACCTGTCTTCATACATAATCTGATCTTTAAATTTGTGCACACTTTTTGCTGTTATAATCTCATCATTTAGACTCTTCCAGATGTGCAGCATCCTATGTAAAAAACTGAACTTTTTATGTTTCTCAGACATTGACTTTTCCTGATTTTCTTTGAGTATCCTCTTGTTCATCTATGTTCATCTTCAGTCAGGTCTTGTCATCTATCTATCTTTTCCATACTGTTCACTAACTTTTACACTGTTATTAGATCTCCTCTCTCCCATCTATCCTTCAAAATTGATAGCTCCATTTCCTTTATTTCTGGCACCATCTTTGTCGTTAAATGCCACTCTGGTATTTATTAATGTCCTATATGAAGCAAATAACCCATTAATGTGCCTTTCTGACATCAGAGTGTCTTGGATAATCACTCCCAGGTCTTTCTCTTCCTTCTTCATTATAACTTCTTCCCCATTTTGTACTCCCACAGAGTCCTTCTATTACTTTTCCCTATTTCCATCACATGACATTTTTTGGCATCAAATTACAATCTTCACTTCTGACTCCATTCTCAGATCTTATCGATATCTTGCTGCAATAGAAGATACCTTTATTGTCAAATTGTTATACATAATTGTACACAAAATGAAATTCTTCTTGGCTTCATTTATTCCTAAAATGAAACCCCCTTTATTAAATATTGTTTCCTTTTGGCAATCCTTCTTATGATGGAATTCAGCTTGATATATATATATATATATATATATATATATATATATATATATATATATATATATATATATATATATATATATATATATATACAGAGAGAGAGAGAGAGAGAGAGAGAACAGATTTCCATATTTTTCCTCAGACTTCATAAATCCTTGGCACTATCAAAACTGCATTAAAGAACACACAATGTGGAACTGGGACATTGAAATGACCTGCCTTTGTGATGCTTGTATTTGTGGATGGGTGTCATTTAAAAAAAAAGAGGACAGGCAGTCACAGCGGCAATGGTGATGAACAGTGAACTTTATTTAACAAGCATCAATTTTACAATTAAAAGAGATTTAGCAATAGTAGAATGTGGTATAATCTTTATGGTTTAAAAGTAAGCATATTCCTTATGGTGTTGGCAGTGTATGTGAAGTGAAGCACCTCCAGCATTTATAACTATTGTTTCTACAAAAGCACCATCTTTCTACTGTTCTAGTGTCTTGTTTGTTAGGATGTAATTAGTCATCATGTATAACTACTAAGTTGGATTTCACTACTAAGCTAAGACCTATCACCACCACCATCATTTTGGAAGGCTCCACTTATGTTTCCAAATGTTGACCATTTTCTACCACAATCCCTGTAAAGACTGAACTTTTTCTATTTCAAGTTCTCCAGATTCTCCCCTAAAAACTCTAACCAACTGCACCCACAGCTTCTACTTTTCTTATTTAGTAACCCTTCACCAGCCTTTCAACCTGGCCAAACCATCTTAGTGTGGAATCATAACCAGAAATCACTATTGTTACACACAACTGAAAAATACCTCTTTATTAATTTATTAAACAATGACCAACCAGTGATGCTCTTTGATGATGTAGTGCAACTACCATAATGCAAAGTAAAAGCACTACAGTTATATGTGTACTCACCTGAGGATGATGGAGTTGTGAAATCTTCGTCCTTTACAACAGTGATCTTTACTCCAGTGGAATGAGAAATGTCACGAACTGTATTGCCATTCCTGCCAATGATGCTACTGACGGCCATCTGGAATTTTTTTTTTAATTAGATGAGAAAAAGATACAACAGTTCCACAGATATCAACAGTCACATATAAAGCTCCATACCATATTCACAGCTGACTGCAATGATGGAAAATTTATCATAACTGATAAATCAATAACAAAAAGCTTACCTGATAATTTAAAAAAAGGCAGTAAATGAATAAATAATTCAAAAAATGTTGATAGTAGCAATAACAATATGTACCCCTAACTAACCTAATGCCCCCAACTATACAGGTCTCCTCATGGTACGACATGCAAAAACATCTTCAAAAAAACATGAAAAACCCCTTAAAAAAAAAGAAAAAAAAAAAAAAACTTAGAAGAAAGTAAAACAACTTTAAAACCCCCGCAAAGCACCTTTTTTAATGTTTTTTTAAGTTGAATGGAGTTTGTGCTTGCATCTGTTTTTTCTTTTCCACAGCGAGCAAAAAACATGAAAAACGTTACAAAAGAACCTTAACCATCCAAAAACATCCTTAAAATCCTATAAACAACCTTAAAAATACCCCCCCAAAACACCCCTAACATAACGAAACTAAATGTCCCTTTACATGTCTCCCACTGTTTCAACTTGGTAGTGTTCAAGGAGAGCAAAAAACATGAAAGCCTTAAGAAACAACATGAAAGACCCTAAAAACGCCCTTAAAAACCCTAAAAACAGCCCTTAAACACGCCCCCCAAAATATTCCCTAACCTGACCTGAACCTTAAAAATGTCAAAAACATAAAAACCTCCTTAGCAAACCCCTTAAAACATCATCAAAAACATGAACACATCTTAATAAAACTTCACATAACATGAAAACTCTTAAAAACCAATATAAAGACGAAAACACCATTAAAAACAAAAGAAAAAAAACCTTAAACCACCAAAAATCACCATTAATCTAATGTAACCTAACTTAATGTTAACCATCCTTTGCA
The DNA here is from genome assembly GCA_020233015.1 of Callinectes sapidus. Classification (NCBI taxonomy): domain Eukaryota; kingdom Metazoa; phylum Arthropoda; class Malacostraca; order Decapoda; family Portunidae; genus Callinectes; species Callinectes sapidus. The sequence goes on along the minus strand of CM035190.1, from coordinate 6,232,442 downwards.
GGTAGAACATGCAAAAACATCTTTTAAAAACCCTAAAACCATCTTCAAAAACCTTTAAAACTGCCCCAAAAACACCCCTAACCTAACCTAACCTAACGAAATCTAACGTCCCACTACAAGTGTCCCAGTGGTCAGAACTGGTGGTGTTCACAGCTAACAAAAAACATGAAAAACCTTAAGGAAAAACCTTAAACACCCTAAAAACACCCTTAAAACTCGTAAAACAACCTTAAAAAATACCCCCCAAAAACCACCCCTAACGTAATGAAACCTAACATGTCTTTACATGTCTCCCACTGTTACAACTTGGTAGTGTTCAAAGAAAGCAAAAAACATGAAAGCCTTAAGAAACAACACTAAACATCCTAAAAACAACCTTAAAAACCCTAAAAACAACCCTTAAAAACACCGCCCAAATATTCCATACACTAACCTAAACATTAAAAACGTCAAAAACATAAAAACCTCCTTTGCAAAGCCCTTAGCTACAACATCATCAAAAACATGAACACACCTTAATAAAACTTCACATAACATGAAAACTCTTAAAAACCAATATAAAGACGAAAACACCATTAAAAACAAAAGAAAAAAAACCTTAAACCACCAAAAATCACCATTAATCTAATGTAACCTAACTTAATGTTAACCATCCTTTGGAGGTAGAACATGCAAAAACATCTTTTAAAAACCCTAAAACCATCTTCAAAAACCTTTAAAACTGCCCCAAAAACACCCCTAACCTAACCTAACCTAACCTAACGAAATCTAACGTCCCATTACAAGAGTCCCAGTGGTCAAAACTGGTGGTGTTCACAGCGAAGAAAAAACATGAAAAACCTTAAGGAAGAACCTTAAACACCCTAAAAACACCCATAAAACTCGTAAAACAACCTTTAAAATAGCCCCCCAAAACCACCCGTAAAGTAAAGAAACCTAACATGTCTTTACAGGTCTCACAGTGTTATGACTAGGCAGTAATCAGAGCAAGCAAAAAAAATTAAAGCCTTAAGAAACAACCTTAAGCACCATAAAAACACCCTTAAAACCCCTAAAAACAACCTTAAAAAATACGCCCCCCCAAAATAATAGTACCTCTTGATTCAAACTTAATTCGTTCTTCTTGGCTGTTCGAATTGCAAAAATTCAAATTAGAAAGCAATTTTTACCATTGAAATTAAAGTAAAAACATTTAATCTGTTCCAGTTTATTTTAAATAAAAAATACTATACTCAACCCTCAGCTATTGTGAGAAATTGGTCCCTTAACATCGCCACAATAGCTGAAAATGCAATAGCCATTGTTAAGAAGTAATGGGAAAAAATAAAATTGGTCCTGGCCCATCAGAGTGGCATCTTATCTGGCCTATTTGCATGTTACTTAACTGAAGTTTACTGTATCCATCTTAAAAAGATAAAAATAGATAAATGAATAAAACCTAATATTTATCCTGTCTCTTTACTAATGAAAGGTATTGTTTTAGATAAATATATTTGCTTTTGAAAATTCAATAGCTTGTGTCCCCAAAAAAAATATAAATTATTGCTAGTTTAGAAAAAAGTAGCAATGCTACTGATAAATGAATAAAACGGTGAAAATTATTGTAAGATATGTAATAACCCAACATTGTTATTGTAATAATGCTCACATATAGCTACAGTGAAGTGGGAATACATACAAAAACATGGATAGATACTCAATAAACAAAGCATTATAGATATTTTTTACCATAAAAGCACATATGCAATAATATCTTCAAGAAGAACAATAATAAGATGCTCACATTTGGGACTTTGATTTCTGAGACTTCAATGATGGGTAGCTCATTGATGGTCTTTGTGATGAGCTGCTGTGCCAGCCTCACATTCTCTGGCTGCCCAATGATAGTACACTTCCGTTTGCCGCTGTCTTCTGACAGAGGAGAGAAGGAAATTAGTTTTTTTGTCAATATCAAATGTATAAGAATTAATCATTCCCTCATAACAGTATACATACATAGTGAAAAATTAAAATTTTTCACAGAATAGGTAATATGTACTACATAGGAACATTTCCAAATAACAAAAAAGGGGAAAAATCCTTTTTAAATGAAAGAATAAGTTAGCAACTGGACACACATCATCATTAACTAGTGTCTGTGTCAGTATAAAAGTTAAAGAAAACTACAAATTCCAAGACTGCAAGGAAACAAATCAAACAACCTCCAACAGAAAATTTGATCTTGGTGTTGGTGCTGTCCTGGATCAGCTTGATGTTAGATCCCTGACGGCCAATAACTGCACCCACCGCCTCCACCGGCACCTCCACCTTCACCGTCGTCCAAGCACTGCTCCTGCCTGGAGCCAGTTCAGATTCTTCTCCATCCTGCACAAAGAAGTATAGCTACTGTATGTATATTGTCACAAAACAGACATGGACAGCTCGTATCACTGCTATATAATGCAAGCTACAGTAAATTGATCTCTATTGATAAAATCACTTAACAAAGTAGAAATGTAACTTCATCTAAGGTACGGTAAGGTGGGAGTATTCTGACCAACGGGGAACACTGATCAAATGCTCTGGTATGAAAGCTATTTTAATTTGCGTGCTGCCATTCACCAACAACACAGCAACCATCCTAGGGGACAACATACAAGCAATGGGCTTCCACCATCACGGTGTATATGTTCGCCAGATAATAAAATTGAATTTTCAGATGTCTGTTGTTATTTTTCACGCTTCTCTTATAGTGTCTCACATTGGTGAATATGGCGTGATTATTTTGAGTTAAATTCCAGTACAATATTTAGCCATGTTGACATGTTATCAAGTGAAATGAAGTGTGTCCTTATGAAGTGAACAACATGACAATGTTGTGAAAAAAAAATGATGGTGTGGGGGAACATCTGCCAACTGGTAACCACTACGGGTGCCACTACGTAGAGGCAGACTGACCTTGTTTAAGTGTATTCCCCTCTGATTGCCTTCAATATGCACTTTTGACTCTGTAGTAGCCTATAGGCCAAGGTTTTCTTTTGGGGGGGTCAAATAATTTTTGTTTTGTCAAATGGAAGTAAATTTTTTAGGTGCTTCATCATGATGGGAGTGAATAGGGTTTTCACGTATGTTAATTTCAGGGAAAAAGATAACAATGTATCTATTTTTCATTTACTTTTTTTTTTCTTCAGCTTAAAAACCAGGGTTGGTATTCTCCCCCAATAGGGGAACACTGACTAAGGTCCCAATAATTTTTGAAGTGCTAAAAATAACACATTTTCTGATGTTGAAGATTTACAAATATACAATAGGTAGGCCATGTTGTGAAGTTTGTTTGGGACTCTCAGGTACAAAATGGAATTTGGGTAGCTTTTTTTCTACTAATAGGTCAGTGTTCACCCACCTCACTCTATTGACACAATGAAATGACATAGTACAAATGTAAGAACACTATTCATATGACAAGAACGGTGATCACTACAGGAGTGAATGCTAGTGAAGTCAAATAAACTAAATTTCTCACAACAAATGTATTGGTTTAGGTGACTGCTACTATATTATGAATAAAGGTACTTAATTCATATTATGTATATTTTGTGTAACCACACCAGATTCTAACAAAATGGCAACATGGTTTTGGCAATAAGGAAGATAATTATTTATTGTGTCTTTAATTCGATATTTGGCAGTGAGTTAAATCGGTAAATATCTAGAAAGACAGTCTAGCATTAAGTAATAAGGAATGCATCAATGATTGTATTTGATGCCTAGAACACAAAATGAGCACTCCTGACTGTTGGGAAAAATTTCCTGGATTTTTTTTGTCCTAGGTACATAAAACCAATGATGCATTCTAACTAAGCCTAACCTAAGCTAACACCAAACCTAACTTAATGCAGGGATTTCCATGTTCTACTTAAAACTTATTCATTGGCATTAATACTGAATTAGTAATTTGCGAAGAAAAGTGTCTTAGAAAAATGTCTCCTTTTCAGTGGTGCACTCTTTTTGAGTCAGTGAGACTGACGAGAATCTCAGGAAATGTTAATCTTCCTTGTAGTTAATGCCGACTAAATAATCTAGGAACTTGCACTGAAGCGCTATGTAGTGGACACAAGCCAGTACAGCTCTACTGACCAGCATGTTATGTATGTCTGTCACTAAGCAATCTGTTAACTATAGGTTAGCCGTCATACACAAGACATCCCTACACCTGACAGCCCAACATTTGATGCAGCTACACTGTCCACATGGGGGCCCCCTGCCTGTTCGTTACGGTGCTACCCTATCACCATCCGAAAAGTCTCACATTGCCAGCATGACAGACCCTAGTAGCTATTAGAGATAACCCTGGACGCCACGGAGACACCCCCCTCCCCCCACCATCACCTGACACACACTAATGCCTGCAAACTTAACACCACTTTCTTTCCGCCGCACGAGAAGGAAGAAATCTTGCACCACCCCACGTCCCCAAGCCAGCACAAATAACAGCTGTCATGCCACTCTCTGATACTTACTCTCCTGGTGAAGTAGTAGTATAAAGCCCCGGCAGCTCCTGACAGCAGCAGGGCACCTCCCAACGGCAAAACGAGGGTCTTGAGGCGAGAAGCGTCCATCCCTCTGAACCGCCCACACTGATTCCCTCGCATTCACAGACGTACACCACCACACAGGTTCAACTTCACACAGGCAGCCTTCACTTCTTCGGATCTTCGCATCACTTAAGTCCGATTTATATATATTTTTTCTAATGATTTAAGTGATTTTCCTTCATCTACTCTACCAGTATACTTGTTTTTAGTATACTAAAACTACTTCGCTCTATTCATCACTCTCGGCCTCGGTACCTCTGTCTGCCCGGGACCTGCCGCTGGTCCTTGCTACATCCACTGCTTTCACTTCATTAGTTTAGAGGAAAATCTACAACAACTGCTGTAAATAAAGGCTGTAAAGTGGAATGAAGGTTAAATTTACAAGTGAATCAGCTGAACCATAAGAACATATAGCCTACATGTCCTGAATTAAGTTGATTAATAATTTCACTGGTGCCTTTTCTCCCTCTCTCATTATTACTCTATTTCGTGGTTTGTCAACCAGTACCTACTGTAATGCATTTCACAAACACCAGAGCAGGACTATTATCTTTACAATGGCGTTATTTAGATAATGATAACTCGTGGAATCAGTAAAAAAGAGTGTGAGTGAGGCATTTGGCACTGAGACTGTTCACACATCACGCGCCACTTCTAATGCTGGCGATGACGCAACCACCGACGGTATTCATCTTCCCATCTCACAAATAGCACATGGGTGACAAACATGGACTATTACTGCAAGGAAACAATGTGACAGACATTCGTGTACTCAGTGAACTATATCCTAAGGTCTACTCGTGGATAAGAATGAATAAACTGTATCCACTCGTAAAAGTTGTCTGTACGTACATTATCATGATGACAAATCTACAGTACTTGCTTGACTCAGCATTTCACCGTAGCCTTCAAGGATTCTTATTTATAATATCCTTGGTAGCCTTCAACACAGCATCGTTTCTTGGAGACACCTCCAGAAGTTAAATTCCTGTAGAAATAATTGACACGGAATACTTAAGCTTTGATAATTATTTCGTTCATATAAAGTTAACAGATCGTTATGAACCAGCTCAACGTTGTTCAGAATCGATCTCCCCTCCCCTGTACACAGTTGTCAGCTAGATGGGTGAGGGAAAACTGGTGGAAACAACTCAGATCACCTTGCTTCACAGAAGCTGTTTTAACTAAATATGAGATGTAAAGTCTCCAGCTTAGCAGAATTATAATTAAAGGACAGGCCGATGATATTCCGTGTAGAACATGGTGTACAGCTGATTGCCATTGAAGAAGAGGGGAGACTTGTGTGGAAGGTTGTGTTGAGTTAATAGATTGAGGAATTGAGTTTTTGAGGCATTGAAAAATACTAAGTTTGCTCTACCCCAATATGATATTTCAGAGAGATTAGGTTATTCATTTTGTGGCTTCCCTGCGAAAAGTGTTTACTTCCTGAAGAGTTGGTCGTCTTGAAAGTGGAGAGATCATCAGCGTAGGAGCAGATAGGACAGCTGCTGGAGAGTAGTTTGGAAACCAAAACTTTGTGCTAGTCTCTATAAAATCTTTTGTGAAGTTTAAAGCAAGGGCAAAGATTTCAACAAAGGCCTTACAAGAGATTATGAAGTGATATATGTTGAAGGTTAATAAAAAGAAAAGAAAAACTCTTTAGATAGACAGGAAATTAAAGCAATAGAATGGTGATTGACGGATTGAAACGCTAACTTTTAGGAAACAGGCTGCATGTAGGCAAACATTCAGCAAAAAGGAAAAGTAGATGTTCATAGAGTTTAAAGAATACGGAGGGACAGTTTAGAAGAACAATAAGAGAGAGACCCAGCAGATCCATAAGCCTTCCGAGGATTTAGGCAAGTTAGGCAAGTAAAACAAGATTGCAAAACATTTTAATAGGTAGTAAATAATCCGAAAGTAGAGGTGAAAGAGCAAAGAATTCAGCTTTAGGAATCAACGAAAAAGCAGTGATGCAATCAAGTTGAAATAAAGAAGGGAAGGATGAAGCATCAAGGTTATTGGAAATGCTTTTGGTCAGATGTCAGAAGTTATGATGGGAGTTGGATCTCGAAAGATTATGACATTTGCTATTAATTAAGTAGTTGAAGAACAGACTTGCCATCATTCCAAGCACAAAAATAGAGCTCATGAAATTCAGGTATTGAAAGGCTTCAGTAGCTTTAGTGGGCCAACTCTCTTTCATGCATTACACGAGGACAGGCTGTGTTTAACCAAAGGTTGGAAGGTTTAGGTTAGAGAGAGTGAGGAAAGTATGCTTTTATGTCAAACACTCTCACCTTTGTTATGTGCTCAGCACACAGATATGAAACTTTGACAAGGAAACAGTAGTCATTCCAATGAAAATTGGCATAAAACTTTTTCAGATCCCTCAACTGACAAACAGAAACGTCAAAAGTCCCTCCGCTTTGTTGGATCCTGAGAAGGGAATGGAATGATAGAATAAGATATAGATATGGTAATGTGATCGGAGGACCCCAACGAAGATATATCATAAGCAGAAGGATCAGAGGTAAGGAAAGAGACAAAAATGTGAGTATAATCTCCAAGGTGGTCAAGAATACGAGCAGGGTGATGCACCAGCTGGTCTGGGTCTAGGATCTAGGTCATGGGGGATAGAAAAGTTAAGCTGAATACTAGTACACCAGGATGGTGAGTAAAGAGAGAGGAGAGCCAAACCTGGTGGAGAACTTTGAAGTCTACAAGAATGGAGATCTCCGCAAAAGGAAGGAGTCAGAATATGTTCCACTTTGGAAGTTTAGTCAAAGAATTTATTACAGTCATAGGAGTTAGGCGGGAGGTATACAACACAGATAAATTGGGTTCAAGAGTGACTTTTTTCCAGGCTTTGTACTGGGCTATCTTTCTGAGTGGTTGTCTTTCCCTCTACACTTTTTTCTAACGGAATATCTCTCCCTCGTGGCCTCCATGACTGACATCCATCCACCCATCCAGTCATTCAATCACACAAGCCTCTAGTGACAAGTGGTGCCGCGGGCAGTGGTGGCAGGTATGTACATCTGGTGGCTCTTTGCACTCGAAGCACATGGCGCTAACCTTAAGTGCACACATGACGGCGGTGTGAAAGCACACAGGAACCTAATCTACTCCGTCTCTCTCTCTCTCTCTCTCTCTCTCTCTCTCTCTCTCTCTCTCTCTCTCTCTCTCTCTCTCTCTCTCTCTCTCTCTCTCTCTCTCTCACATTATCGTAGTTAGAATTCCAATCAATTTCTATTCACGTCATAGATAGTTTGTATAAATAATGTTTGTTGGTATATGTGGCGCGCCCTCGTGTGTGTGTGTGTGTACGTCTGGACAGTCCCGTTTTTTCAACCTCTTTCTCGCTTATAGTATAATGTCCTGCATCTCTTACTATCTAATCAGTAATTTATGAACGTTGTGGTGTACTCGTTCAGTATATTCACGTCATTAGGATTCAGATTTGATAGGTGTTTCACTGGGTCACCACCGTCACCTACTGCCTGGTCTGGCGGGTCATCAACTGGCACTAATGTCTGCTTCCTTGGCGCAAGACGTTTGCAGGGTGTCATCACTCGATAGAGAGAAGACATAGTTAGTGATAGACTCTATAGAAACACACACACACACACACACACACACACACACACACACACACGCAAAGTAGGAAAGTGTCATTGCCTTTGTATTAAAATTTATCCATCGGTACTCTTAACTTTCTAATTATAAAGAAGGCGGGGAATACAATTCTTTTTAATGTATCTTTCTATGCAGGTTGCTATTTTCTGTTTCATTTGGATGGAGAAGTCTTTTTTCTTCTTCTTTTTTTTGTATATACAGATGCACTTTTTTTTTTATTGACCGACTGTTTTTATTCTCGAAATGGCCGTAGGAAAAAGAAGATTCATGATATCATTTACCTCCGTCCCCTCATGGCATAAAAAAAGACGCCAGAGGAACTTTACTGTATTTTTTTTTATCTATACGATTAAGATAATATCAAACCGTAAATATAAAAGCACCAGACATTATGTAAAACTGGAATCACTATTGTATTGATATCTAAGCAGACCAAGACCGTTTTGTGAAGGTCTAGGATCACTACTTGTGTCCTCGTTCAGATTCACAGTTGGAAGAGAAGCACAGCGGGTGGAGAGCAACTGATCTGGTACTACACATTTCTCAAAGCATCGTAACCTACTCAAGAAAAAGAAAAAGGAAACGATTACATTAGGTGCCGCACCAGCTTAGATCATATGACACCGCTAGGGTTAACAATTATCAACAGGCATTTCTATTCAAGATCAAACACAGCTTCTCATTCCTGCTTATGTGGCGTTCGATAGTCTCTTGTCTTGCGCGATGTTCATTCGGTAATACTCTTCCAAACATTCACGAGGATATGTGCTTAAGAACATTCCAAACGACTTAAGATCACATGTCACCTTTTACTTTTGCTTATGTGATGCACTGCAGTCTCATCTTGCGCAATGTGCTTGATAACTGTACCGGTGCATTCTGTGATACTTGTAACTATCACTCATAAAGATGCATATTTAAACCAACTCAAGCTCACACACCTCATTCCTGTTCCAGGTAACGTTATGTCTGGTAGTCTCTTTTAAAACTCGTGGGATGTGCATTCGATGGTTTTACTCTTGCATTCTATAAGTTATGAATCTATCAATACACACGCAATGTCAACCATTCTAACCTCTTCGCGTCCCCGCCTACGTGATGTTTGGCAGACTCTTACATTGCTTGATATGCATTCGATAACTTTATCATGCATTCTGTAAGGTCCAAGCACAACCGTCAAACTTTCACGAGGATACGCGCTTATCATCCGAAACTCTTCAAGATTTCACACACAGTCTCGCGTTTCTGGTTACGTGATATCTCATAACCTGTTATCTTTTGTGGCGTGAGTTCGCTATCACTTTCACGAGGATTCGCGCTTATCATCCTAAACTCTTCAAGATCACACACTCTCGCGTTTCTGGTTACGTGATATCTGACAACCCGTTATCTTGTGTGGCGTGCATTCGCTATCACTTTACCGGTGGTGCATTATGTAAGATCCAAACACAGCAGCCAGAACTCCGAGGCTTGTGTGTGACGTCCGGCAGAGTTTTGAAGACGCCCTGAGCAGCGAAGAAGAGCAGTTGAGGAGGAAAGCGAAGTGAGAGGAGGACGAGAAGAGCGAGGCAATGTAGCTCCTTTTCTCGTCACAGCGAAGGTTTCAAGACACCGCTGGGGAGAGAGAAACAAGAGTGTGCCTCGGCCTCGCCTCGCCTGTCTCGCCTCCCTCGCCCAGCCAGCCAGCCCAGAGTGTGAGTAGCAGCGGTGCGGTGTGGGTGTGTGTCGGTGGTCGCTCGTCTCTGTGACTCGCCGCCTCGCCCTTCGGTAGCCTGTGACGGGAGTTGCTTTTTTTCCGGTGGCTTAAACCTCGCGGGAAAAAGGAGAAGGATAAGTGCGGAGGCTTTCAGAAGTGGAGGTGAGGCGAGGAATAGGTGGAACTGACGATCATGCCTGTGTGTGTGTGTGTGTGTGTGTGTGTGTGTAGGCGAGAGACAGCCCCTCCCCTTCTCCACCTGAGTCCCTTCCTCCCTCGTGTGTCTTGGTACATCACGGGTCACCAAGACAGTTTTCCTGGTGCCCTTGTGTTTCCCGGTGACTCAGCGTGTTCCCTGAGCGCCGCTGCACGTCCCTCGCCCTCGCCTGGCCCGCGGGAGGAGAGGAAGGGCGCCAGGGGAGGCAAGCGGCGGCAGGTGTGGCAGGGGCAGGCAGGTAAGGTGTGTCGACCTGGCGAGGCGGTGGGTGGGTATGGGATCTCGTCTTCCTCCTTTCCAACTATGTCCTTTTATGAACTTGGGTCTCTCTCTCTCTCTCTCTCTCTCTCTCTCTCTCTCTCTCTCTCTCTCTCTCTCTCTCTCTCTCTCTCTCTCTCTCTCTCTCTCTCTCTAATACCTCCAGCAGCTGATATCCATCCCTGCGCCCTAAAAACCTCCATTCTCTTCCTTTCTCTCAATTCGCACGTCTCCTCTTCCTTTCTCCTTCTCCGTCACTCTCTTCTCTTCTACACACATGTCAGCTGTTCCTTATTTTCCTTTTCTGTCTTCTCGTTTCTCCTCTTTTAAATTCACCGCTTCCTCTGTTTATCATGACATGCCTCTCTTCTTCTCTCCTGCCTTTTCTGTCACCTCTCCTCACCTACATTCACACTATTCTCTTCCTTGTAAAATTTTCTCTTCTCTTCCCTACTGCATTTTTTTCTGTTCTTCTTTTACATTCTCTCCTCTCCTATCTTCTTGTAAACTTTCATCATTTGGTTTTCTTTTCTTTTCACCATCTTTCCATTTTCTCTTGTTTATTTTTTATGAGTATATCTCTTCTCTTCTCTTCTACATCCACGTAATTTCTTCCTTTTTTCTTCTCCTGCGAACTCTTATCAACTGTTTCCTTCTCTTACATTTACATCATCTCATCTTTCTTTCTCCTCCTCGTATTTCCTTTTCTTCTATCTACTCTTCTCTTATGTCCTCCATTGCATTCACATCGTCTCGCCATTCTCTCACCTTTTCTCCTTTGATCAACTGTTCCCTTTTCTCCTTTCTTCCTTTCATAACAATCAAGTCTTTTCTCCTCTCCTTTCTTCTTACGTCTCTTATCTGATCTCCTTTGCTCCCTCACATCCCCTCTTCTCTTCAATGCTTTCTTCTTTCCTGTTCTCTTGTTACGTCACTCTCTCAGCTCCTCTCATTTTTCCTCTCCTCTTCACATCTCTAATCTATTCACCTTTCTCACGATTTATCTCCTTTCCTTTTCCCTTCGTCATCTTTCCTTCTGTACTCCAATCTACTCTACTCTCGTATCCTTGGCCCCGTGAGTGCATTCATCTCTCTCTCTCTCTCTCTCTCTCTCTCTCTCTCTCTCTC
>CM035190.1:6159694-6180292 GCA_020233015.1 Callinectes sapidus | reverse complement strand
ACTTATATATATATATCTCTCTCTCTCTCTCTCTCTCTCTCTCTCTCTCTCTCTCTCTCTCTCTCTCTCTCTCTCTCTCTCTCTCTCTCTCTCTCTCTCTCTCTCAGGTCGGTAAATGATAGATGATGATGTTTTAGGTCTCCACGTAAACATTTTGCATTCTTTTCTTGTTCTCGTTATTTGTTGTTGTAGTTGGTGGTGGTGGTGGCAGTGTTGTTTCTTCTTCTTCTTCTTCTTCTTCTTCTTCTTCTTCTTCTTCTTCTTCTTCTTCTTCTTCTTCTTCCTGCTCTTCACGTTCTTGTTCTTCTAGTTCTTGTTGTTCTTCCTCGGTGGATTATTCATGTCACCCAATTTCATAATGATTTTGCGCGATACTGGTGATGACGAAAGATTGAGAGAGAGAGAGAGAGAGAGAGAGAGAGAGAGAGAGAGAGAGAGAGAGAGAGAGAGAGAGAGAGAGAGAGAGAGAGAGCAGACGCACACACAGATTCTTAATTAATAAAAACGTGACTAAACTTTTTCTACTTTTGATCTTAATGATGAAAGGTTACTGGACTGAAAGCAAAGGAGGAGGAGGAGGAGGAGGGGGAGGAGGAGGAGGAGGAGGAGAACAGACGGAGGCGGAAGAAAATAAAGGAGAGAAGCAAAGGACAAGAGGACAGGCAGAGAAGAGGAAGAGGAAGAGGAGGCTTGAAGGAAACACGGAAGAAAGAAAAAAAGGAGGAAAAAGAAGAAGAAGAAAAAAAAAACATATGTAGCAAGAGAACCATACACTGCATACTTGATTGTTCAGTAAGACAAACAGACAGACACACAGACAGACACAGATAGACAGACAGACAGACAGACAGACAGACGGGTAGCCAGATATATTGATGGATAAACAGATGAACTATACTATTTTCCTTTATGTAACCTCTGTTTCACCCTCACTTGAAGATACAACAGACACAGAGAGACTAATACCTATTGAAAAGAATAGGTAAGGTTTTCTCTCTCTCTCTCTCTCTCTCTCTCTCTGCGTCACTACTTGTCCTGGTCGTGAAAGAGTCGTGTTGCGTCCTTAGTGGCGTCATGTTGTGTTGTCAGGGATTGTTTATTAATGAGTTTGTCTTGTTTTTACTTATATACTTTATTCATTGTATTGATTTACTGTTCTATGATGTAATATGTACTTGTGTTTATCATATCTGTCTCATTCTTTCCTGTTATGGTTGATTGACGTATTTATCATGTTTCTTTACTGTGTTAGTGTATTCATTTATCATCTTTACCATTGTGCTTATCATGTAGTTTTATTCCCTTTTATTGCTTTTTCATCATCTATGTACGAGTTTTGATCAAGTTTTCCTTTCCTGCTGAAGCTTCTGTGTCTAGCATATTACATTTACCATTATTGAATTTCTCAGTAATACATACAGTGGTTTTCTTTACTATCTCATCATCCAAATTAACGTTTTACTTCAACAGTCAACTTCTCGAGCCTACACAACCTCCCTATTGCAGCGCCATGACTTCATCCCTTTCCAATACTCTGCACAAAGCCAAAGGTCCCCATTAAGTGCCCTTCTTTAGCCCATAAACTCCCGTAAAACCCCCACATTGTATATTTAAAAAGACTTTTCCGTCACGATTTTCTCCACCAACTTCATGTGCTACCTTTACACTCCACTCCATTTCGAGCTAACGCTATGTAACCTTTAAGTCAATATCAAACACAGTGTCTTCCCTCGCCCCTGCTAATCCGCCCCTTTTGCCCACAGGTGTCTACTTCCACGTGGTCGGCGAGGGCGTAGTGCGAGTGACAGACAGACGCCAGCATGTCTACACCGACAAAGAGAACTACATCGACTTCAGGATGCGTCTTCTTGGCGAGCCAGGTAAGGTGAAGGTGTTGGAGGAAAGAAGAGGGAGATAGATGAGGATAGAAGGGAGGAAGGAAAGACGGGAAGGTATAGAGAAGGGAAATAGGTGGGGAGAGTAAAACAGGAAGGGAGGAACGGGAAAATATAGAAGGTAAAAAAGGTTAGAGAGGAGGAGGGAGATAAAAAGAAAGAAGGGAGAGACAGGAATATATGGAGTTGTGTAATGTGCAAGTGGAAGAAAGGGAAGGCAGGAGAAACGGGAAGATGTATAGAAGAGATAGAGATGCGCTCATTGTTAATGTAAGAGTTGGTTTTTGGCGAAGAATTAATAATAAATAGGCCTTTTCTTTTCTAATAATTTTGTCATCCCTGGCGAGTGACCCTCTGGCTTAAAAAAAAAAAAAAAGAGCGCAGGAGAAAGGAGAGAGTGAGATAAACGAGAGAGAGAGAGAGAGTAAAGACTTGCGAGTGTCTTGGATGGTTCAGGATCAGTCTCACCCTCAGATGGTTTGTAATTAGTCTCTTTCACCAAATGTAGTTACTGTTGTAAAGGCCTATCCATGCTAGGAAAACACAATGTAAACAATGTAAACAATATATATAAACAATGTAAACAATGTAAACAATGTAAACAATGTAAACAAACAATGTAAACAAACACAATGTAAACAAATGTAGTTACTGTTGTAAAGGCCTATCCATGCTAGGAAAACACTGTTTGGAGGCAGAATTTGGAAACACTTTCTATACAGTTTGCTAAGACTTTGGAAACAGCTTGTAAACTGGAAACTGTTAGGAGACCGTTTACACAATTTTTTTTTTTCAAAACTTTGTTTTCTTGTTGTGGAAAGACTTAAAACTTTGGTTATAATGGATCATGAGTGGAGACATTTTGGTTTGTACTCTTAGACGGTGCCATTATGCAGGTAGGCGCACTAATTTGTGGCACTCGATCACACTTTGATCTTGGATCAGGCCATTACAGTTCAACAGCCACAGCAGAAGCAGGAAAGGGGTTGGATTAGATTTATAGCCAAGCCGAGTGACGTGTATGTTTAAGGCCACGTGACAATAGCGTCTCATGCATTGTGTTGACGGTCATGTGTCGTCAGAGCGCAGGAGTATCCGTCTTTCTGTCCCTTTGAACCCCTTTCTCCCTTCCCTGGAGCCCCGTGCCCCCCGCCCCAGTAACACCCGCTCTTTGCAGACGAGCGATACCCCATGGAGAACGAGGAGCACCAGACGCCTCGGGGTAAGTCCCATCCCTTCCTTCCAAACAGTCCCACAACCCTCAGATCTCCCAGCGACGCTCCTCTCACGCGACTAACTGGCTATGTATTAATCCGCGCCTCCTCACAGCTCACCACGCCACTAAACTGTATTACTATTCGACTAGTGACTCTAATCCAACGAGTGAGACTAACGCAGCAGCAGTGGAGGTCCCGGCGGCGGCGTGGCGGCGGCTCTGTCAAGGCGTGGCAAATATTAGGGCCAGCCGTCTGTTGTCTCGCGGCCTCCCTCCTTAGTACTGACATCACTCCCGCGTTATTACTGCCACTACCATCATTATTACCATTGTTCCTTCTCCTAATGGTGTTTTAAGGTTCCTTCAAGGTCTGTATGTAGGAGTGTGTCTGAAGGTGAAGGCCAATGTAACCTTTCCTTAACGCGCAGGTCAGGGCCCCATCCTGCTGTCTCCGGGGATACACAGCTTCCCCTTCAAGCTGGGCCTGCCGCTCGGCCTGCCCTCCACCTTCCTGGGCAAACACGGCTGGGTTCAGTACTTCTGTAAGGCCGCGCTAAGGGAACCCAACGGCCTCACGCACAAGAACCAGCAAGTCTTTATCGTCATGAACCCGATCGACCTCAACGTGGAACCTTCCATCCTGGCGGTAAGCACTTGGAAGGGTGTCCCTTGGGTGTGTGTGCGTGTCTTTTTTTTCCTCTCCATCTACACCTTCTTGTTCTTTTTCCTCTTCCTCTATCTTCTTTTTCTCTTGTTCCTTCCCCTCCTCTACTTCCGTCTTTTTTTTCTGTTCTTTCTTCTGCTGCTCACCCTTTCCTGTCTTCTTTTCTCCCCCTTGTCTGCTTTTTCTCCTACTCCTCTTCTCCTCTTCTTTCGTCTCCTTTTCTCCTCCAGTCCCTTCTCCTTCCCCTCCTGCTCCTACTTGGTCTTCTTTCATCTCTTTTCCTCCTCTTGCTCTGCTCCTTCTCCCCTTTTTCTGTTTTCTTGTCTCTTTCTCCTCCTTTTCCGTCTTCATTTCATTTGTTTCTATGTCTTCTTCCCTCCTGCTCCTCCTCCTTCTCCTTCATGTTAGCACTCGTGGCCCGGATAAACGGCTACAAAATAAAAAAAGATCCTTCAGAAAGTAGTGCAAAACGTACCAAATCATGTGTCCATCTTAACTTCCTCATCACCACACCACAACCCACTGCAGCACCACCCATTTAACCACCTCTTCCTCCTCCAGCAACCCTTCCACTGCGAGATCGAGCATAACTTGGGCATGACGTGTCTGTCGCGCGGCCCTGTCTCCTGCCGTGTGAGGCTGGACCGGGGTGGTTACGTGCCCGGTGAGACCATCAGCGTGTGGGCCAGAGTGCAGAACCAGAGCAAGGTCACCATCAAGAAGACCAGAGCCTGTCTCACTGAGGTATGGCGAGTTGGGTCAAGTTATGTAGGTTTGTTGGGAGGTTTCGTTGGGTTAATGAATTCGGTTGTATTATGGTTGGTTAGTTTTTTTTATTTTATTTTTTTATAAGAAGGAAGTCCGGCTAAGGGGAAAGTAAAAGCTAGTTAAATGTATGGGGTTAATTTTGTTGTTGTTGTTGTTTTGTTGTTGCTACCAGTTTGTCCAATGATGAATAAAAATTTAGGTCTATCAATTTCCTGTTATTCAGTCAGTTGATGAAGAGTACGTAGTTTGTTATATAGTTTTGCAGTCAGTTATCCTGTCACTGGTCTGTCAGATTCACACAGTTTGTTAGGCAGTCACGAAGTTAATATTATCTATCCAAACAGTCTGAAAGCAATAAAGCCCGCTATTCAATAAGTCAAACAGTCAAGGAGAAAATAAATCATTCTATATAATCAAAGGCAGCCATTCAATCTATCGTTTCTTCATGCAATCAATCAGTCAGTGCTCCAGCCATTCAAGCAGTGAGTCAACCAGTGTTTCATTCATTCATGCAGTCAGTCAGTCAGTCAATCAGTCTGTATTTCATTCATCCATCCATCCGGTAAGAAACAGGATCTTCTCACCACTTCCCGAAACCAGTCCTGTTTCTTTTCCGTCCTCCCCCTCCACAACTCACGCACTTCCGCCTCACGCTCCTAAAATACGTCATTGATACATCCAAGCAGTCAAGCAGTTAGTCAGTGAACCTGTCAGTCTATTTTGAAGTCCGTTAATTACCCGTTCAATAGATCATTCATTCGTTTATTCACTCAGTCAGTCAGTGAATAGTTTTGTTTATTTTATCATTATTTTCCGACGTTTTTTTTATTTTCTTCATATTTTCTGGCATTTTCATTTTTACCTTTGTAATTTTCATACTTTTTATGTTTTTCTTTCACTTTTCTGCCAATATTTCATCCATTCAGGAAGTCAGAAACAAGATCCACTCCTTTACTCTTCTCCACTTCTTCTGGTTCCCCCAACAAACCAGTCCAACTTTTCCAACCCCACACCTCACACTCCTAACAGCCCACCACAGCACACATCCTCACGGAGCCTTCCCTTCCGTTACAGACGCCCCAGTACTAACCTAGCCCCAGTATTAACTCAGCCCAGCACACTACACATCCTCACGGAGCCTTCCCTTCCTCTCCAGACGCCCCAGTACTAACCTAGCCCCAGTATTAAATCAGCCCAGCACAGCACACATCCTTACTAAGCCTTCCCTTCTCCTCCAGACCATCCAGTACATGTCAAAGAGCAAGGTGGTGCAGACGGAGACGCGGGAACTGTCCTCGGTTGCACGCGGGAAAGTCAAACCGAGCGACACGGACGACTGGAAATACGAGCAGCTCTATGTCCCGCCTCTGCCTCCCACCAACCTGCGCGGGTGTCACCTCATCCGTATTCAGTATGACGTGTTTGTAAGTGAATGGCAGGGTTGTTTTGTGGCGTGTGTGTGTGTGTGTGTGTGTGTGTGTGTGTGTGTGTGTGTGTGTGTGTGTGTGTGTGTGTCCTTTTACCTTCCTGTGTGACTCCCTTTCTATTTCTCTGTTGCCATTAACGTCATCCATAAAGTTGTCTAATTACCTTCCTCCCGCTCCTCCCTCAGTTCATCATTGAGCCCAACAACCTGGAGAAGGAGATCAGGCTGCAGCTGCCGATCATGATGGCCACCTACCCTTACCGCAACTCGGACGGCACTCTCAAGAAGAAACGCGGCGCCCAGTACCCAGACTCGCTGCCCATCTTCAGGCCCTGGCTCAATAACAAGTCCTTCGAGTGACACACACTGCACCCACCGCACACAAGCCCACCACAGCCACTAGCCTCTTCCTAACCTTCGTCAGCGTCTCAGTTACTCCCTAAGCCCTGCGGTTCAAACCCGTTCTCTTCCTCTCTCCTCGCTCTATTACGTGATGGAAAGATAACTAGATTGAAGCTTGTTTTCTTAAAATGCTTTGTTCTCTCATTTACCATCACGACTGTTTTCTAAGACACGGAGATGATCAGTCAGGTTTTCAATTAGTGTTTTTCTTCTGGTGGTGCGGAATTATTCTATAACTATCTACTAGTGTCCGATGCGCACCCCTGACGAACCAAGTAATTTCCACGAGAGCCTGTTGAGTGATCGGGGAACATTACTGACGGTTTGAAGTTCCGCATCTTAGAGTGTTGAAGAAGGAACTGACAGGGATTTAAGTTCTATGGATTTCAAGCAACTGGCCATGCTATCTGTGAGGCGCTGATGTTGTAGTCGTGTACTGAAGTTTGGATGAAAAGAATATAATGTTGAATAAAAGAGATGGTGTTGCACTTATCGAGGAAGCGAAACTTCAGGTAATGGTCAAAACTTGAAGGAATGATGAAGATATTTTGATTTTACGAGTTTGGGTCACTTACACACAATTATCTAGTTTTTTTTCACGGTGTTGTTGCACTGTGGTGGTTTCGAATTTATTCCTAACTCACGCACGTCAATCAGGAAATTACTTTGTATAACAACCACTGATTTTTGTACAGATTAAAGTTTTGTTTATTCTCGTTATGTATTGAAATGTTAATCAAGTTATGATGACTTGATGAATCACACTTAATAAAACTGAAATGATGGAAACATTAATATTTTCATGGGAGTGGGACTGATGCAGCAAAACATTTTCTAACTCTATTAAATATGTTCAGATTAACTCAGCCTCGTCCCTTCCATCCAGTAACCGCCACTCACGTCTCTCAATCTTTCCTTGTAATGATAGCTGTGGCATCCCTTGTCAGTTTGAGGTAACACACCGCAGTGGTGACGGGGGCAATGCTGGCCTCTTGTGTGCTGCTTCCTCGCTCAACACCTCCTTCCTCACAGCCATACCGAGGCTTTATAGTTCACACGATGCTCAAAAAGTCATGAGAACGACGATGAAGGTTTATGAAGTGTAGCAAGGCTCATACGTCTACTGGATTATTATCATTATTATTATTATTATTATTATTATTATTATTATTATTATTATTATCATTACTGCTGCTACTACTATGACTACTGCTACAAGTATCATTCCTATTATTATAACTATTGCCACTCTTGCTGCTGTACTACTCGTACTACCGCAGTATATCAGACAAATCTTATGAAGAGGGATTAGATCAAGAGTAGCAGAACGTCAGAGAGAGTGAGTTAAATGCCTTTCCTTACACGACGCCTGGCATGCTGGCGGGACGGAGTGAAGTGGGCGCCGCTATCACTCCCCACTCTGGCGGCAGAGTGTTCCCGCCGCCAGCCAATACCGCTACGGCCTTCAGACAGCTTAAGCCTCAGTTTATGCTGCCATCGCTGCCGCAGGTGGTGCGCCGCTGCATCAGAATCGCCGCGTGTAATAGTAACGAAATACATAATACATGTGCTTAGGACGCGCTTCGCAACACCTGCTTGTCGGGATCATGCCCTAAGCCGTTGCACACGTCACGCCGCACACCACGGTGCCAAGAGACCAACACTTCCTGAGCCAGCCAGTGATGCACCTCACCCCGTGTGTGGAGCGTGGTGGGAGTAGCCTGACAGCACACTAGCTAGCGGCTGGTGCCAGGCGCTCCCCGCGAAACCTTCCTAGGCCCAGCACACAGCAGGTGTTCAAGAGGCAACACTCTGCAGTCATTGTTGACCACACATTTCTGTATACACTTGTCTTCTGTAGCTATTAAGCCTTCCAAAGTGATGTGACGCAAGTTATGTGACGTTTATGAAAATGTTCCTTTTCCTTTACACACACACACACACACACACACACACACTGCTGCCTTCCCTCCTCACTGTATCACACCCGCCATGGTGCCATACCTGCCCGCTACACGGGACTCCCCAACACTCGCTACACACTGGTCGCCGCGCGGCCGTCACGCCTTCCTGCCTGCCTGGCCGTCACTCTTCCTACAAGCGTCACTTCCAGAAATGCTTCCAGGATGAAGTTAAACTTGTCATTCGTTGCTATACATTGTTGGTATTTTGTTGTTTATAATATATGCTTATCTATGTACTGTGTCTATCCATCCGTCTGTCTGTCTATCCATTTATTACCAAAGTTCTGTTCATAGAAATCTTTTAACTGTTGTCAATTCTTGTCAATTAGAACCATGATTTATCCACAGCAATGGCTTAATTTGTAGACATTTCTCTTTTTTAAAATAAAGATTCATGAAATCTTTCCTTTGTTTCTCCTCAATGATAAAACTATACAGTTACGCCTTGAGTACCCCTCATCCATTTCTTCCTCTTTCTATCCAACACGTTTTTATCTCTACCGTCTTCGTTTATTCACTCTCCCCAGTTTGCATCGGTTACTCATAGCACCGTCTCCCCTATTTACAGTACACACCCATCGCTACATCACTGCCTAGCCACGGTCCGAGGGTAGGAAGGGCATCCACTAGGGGTAACGGTTTCCAAATACCAAAATCATGCCCTCTGTCAAGAAGGACAGCCCAACTCCTAATGAAATAAGGAAACTGGACATAAAAAGTAGTAATAAAATGAATGCATAAATGAATGAATAAATGAATAAATAGATCAATAGAAAAATAAAATATAAAAGTTCACTACTCTGTCACTGTCCCTTTATCAACAGAAAAAAAAAAAGCAAAAGAAAATTTTCAAGTGCAAGACGAAGGAAATGGCTAGAAAATGTATAAAGAAAATGTTTTAGGAGGCTATGAGGAAGAAAACGGTAAAGGAAAAGGGTAAACCAAACGAAAGTTGGAGAGTATAGAACTTAGGAAAAAATAGAATAAATGAAGGAAAGAGAATTAAATGGAAAACGAATCGAAGAAAGCGAATAAAGGAAAAATGCACAACGAATATTGAAAGTCGGACGATACATGAAATAAAAATGAAAAACTATAATAGAAAATGAGAATATGTAAATAGTAGAAAATCAAATCACCAAGAAAACCACAAAGGGAGGAAGAAAAAACAGTAAACAAACGAATACATACTTCCAGCACACACACACACACACACACACACACACACACACAACGTCCTTTCTTAGCTTGATATGAATTACAGGAAGTTACAGAATAATGAAGATTCGTCTCCTCTTTCTGACCTTGCTGAATAGAACAATACGGGGAATTAAGTTCACAAACACTAAGGGATGAAGGGAAATGTTGTGGCGAAAGAAGGGAAAATGATGCTAGAAGGAAGGAAGTGCTGAGAGTAGGCTAGGCTGTCCTTGGTAACATTACAAACAAAGGTGTGGTTTTAAAATGTGTTCATCTTACAACTCGTGCACTGCGACGTATACTAAAGCACAGTCTTAAAACAGCGAAATCTTAATAAAAATTGTCAAGATAGATAGAAGAGATAATTAAAGGGTATACTGAACAGTCTTTAGTTAATGAAAGTGTTGAGAAGGATAGAAGAATGAATTGATAAGGCGCATGTGTTTCTTTCATTCCTTTCGAAGTTGAAGTAGCTGCAATGAGAGGATGAAATAATGGTAAATGAGATAATGCATATCAGGCGAGGCTCATATCACGTTTTTCAGTATCTCTGGTAACATAAAACAAAACAAAACAAAAAATAAAATAAAATTAAACAAGGAGAAAGAAAAGGATTAAGCGTAGTTCTAGATACGAAGGAAGATGGAATGTAGTCCAGCTAAAGATACGTGTTTCTCGTGCATTCTTTCCCTGTAAAAAAAAAAGTTCTAATGAGAGAAAAATATGCTGCCCTTACATAGTATATATTACAAATACTATGGGTGATTTCAAATACTGTACTATGAACTGAAAAATCAAGAGATGCTAAAATCATGTAGCCTATATATTACTTTCCACTGTAAACGGACGCAATGCTGGATTAGAGGAAACAAATATAAAACTAACCAGGAGGGATAAGAAGCTTCCTGAACAAATCATGACAAGCACGCACACTAGATCTAATTCATTGCCAGAAGTAATATACGTCTCACTATTAACAGGAGAGAGGCTGCATTACAAAGAAAACACAGACTACTAACCAGGGTAGACAGTGGACGCCAGGATGACAGCCCGTATATGACCAACACACACAGCTTCACGAACACTGAAACATTGGCAAGACTGGTAGTGGTCGGAGGGCGAGGAGGCTCAAAAGAAAGCCAGGTCTGCCAACTGTATCAATGTTTCAGCTTCCTCATTTCCTCCCACTCTCCAATATCTATTCATTCATAAATAAAAAGAACTGCTAAATCATGTCTTTAATTCTCTTTATTTCGATGTTTACAAACCTGCATTAAGTCAAATATATAATGTATCTGGGATTTGGATCATGGGAAGTACAATACATGCTTCTATTGGTATCGAAGCAATGCCGCGCTTTTTTCAAGACCACCAGGCTGTTTGTCTTCTATGTTGATAAAGTTCAAGGTCTGTTGCTCTTTATGGGTTTGATTTGACACATTTGTGATAAGGGTGATTCAACTAAACTTTTATGACTGATACAACTTAATGCGTAGCGCTATTACAGTGAACACACATGTATAATTTTATGTTTCAAAGATCACAATGGTTCGGTGGTTGAATTAAATATAAATAGCTCGCTTATGTTTTGAGAATAGAGGCAGCATCCACCAAGGCAGGAACCCGAACGAGTACATGATAATATAAACCAGCCAGTCTCTTCATGTCAATCATCATGTAACTCGTACAGTCACTCATAAAAGAATGTGTGTGTGTGTGTGTGTGTGTGTAATTCACCAAGACCTGATCACGAGCGGACGAGCGGACAACCCCAGCCGTTACCTTCTCAGTGCGAGCTCAGAACTCACTATTACTGATAATCAGGTACGACTCTCGCCTCACGCCACCCACACTTCATCACCCTGGTCAAGGGAAACAGTAACTGACCCACTATTAGCAGAAAAAATTCTAGACATGATCAGAGCATAGTAGTGTTCTAACCTATCTAACCTATACCAGCCATGACGCTCATCACAGACTCGGCTCTTTACCACTGAGTCACGAGTGTGTGTGTGTGGGGGGGGGGGGGGGATTTTTCTGTGACGATGTAATACAGAAGAACGTTACAGATAGTCATAGTCAGTTACATATTCAGTGTTTTATAAGATGATGTCCTTTCGAAGCCTTACTTTTCATTCAGTAAGTGAGCAATGAAAGTAATGCAGGTCGAGATGCAGTAGAATCGGTTCGGAAATATCCGGATTTGCAGTAGAGATAGTGGTGGAAAATGCACAGACCCTCTCCCCATCCTTCCCTACACATTAACTTTTATGAGTGTCTACATGTCATGGTGGAGTGCCATATTCTCAGGCATGAAATACAATTTATGAATATGCATCACCCTGACTGAAATCGACTACTGTGACGCAGTGAAGAACAGTGGAACCACGCGAGCTTTGGGAGCCGAGGGGTCCCGAAGCGCTTGGGTTCAAATCCTGGCCACGGTCCGAGAATAGGAAGGGTTTCCACTCGGTGTAACGGTTTCCAAACGGGTGGGCTTTCATGTAGAGGCTATCCAAAATACCTCTTTAGGCCACATATTCCCATAAAAAGCCCACACTGTTGAAAAAAGGAATAAAAAATAACAATGATTTAACTTCGTCTTCCAGTAGACAAGTGATAGCAAGATCCATAACTACATCTTTGCCTTGCCACCCCTCCACTGAGGCTCGTGTTGTGAAATACTTGGTTCTTTCACCACAACTATTTTAAAAGACCAAAGATAATTATACGAGTTTTCAAATGCTTCTTCTCTTAATCATGAGAAAATCTTGTTACTCAGCCATTAGAACCATTAAAACACCCTTAAAAACTCAATTAACCTCAACCAGAGCCTTTTAAAATCTATGGATAGGTGGTACAAAGCTGTTTCAGAATATGGCTCCGATGAGTCTCAGAAGTCCAAGCCATCTTAGCCAACGAGCCTTGAAGGAGTCTTGTCCAGGGACAGAAAGGGCCGGCCATGGGCTTAGGCAAGGGCTCGGACATTGTGAGAATGATATATGAAAAAGAGATTAGGCAATTTAATAAGATAGAGAAGTGTGAAGGATATCATGTAGTAAATACACGCTACAAGGCTGCTCTTCAGGCTCTATATGACTCTGGTATGTGGCCCCTTCACTCAGTCAGTCAAGGATATATACAGTCTGTACGAGTGTCCTTGACTCAGAAATACCAAACACAGCCAACCCCACAGACCGAAGGACGTCCGTGATGACACACACACAGACCCTCGTCCCTCACCACTCACACTCACACCGGACCACTGAGGGACACCACCATCGCCACCGCCGCCCCACAACTCGTCGGTCAGTATCAGGGAGTCTTGGTTATTGGGGAGAGTGGCAGCCTGGCGCGGTGAGCTCAACAACGACTGACAGAGGGGCATTGAAAGTTTCTTTAGTTTTCAGACAGCTTTAGTTCACGTGTCTTGAGGCGCAGCAGGATTAAAAATGTACCTGTTCCTCACACACATACATGCACACATACAAGGCATCGTTCCATATACTACTGGACACGCGTATCATCATGTACACACAGCATTCGGCATCTCTCAAGAGCCCATCCATTATTCTAAGTTCCCAGAGGCGAGTATCACACAAGCCCAGTGTCAACAAAGCGTCTGTCCACTGGTATCACAGATGCACACTGGGTTACACCGGGTGGGAGGCTGAGAGAGGCATAATGGCTGGGTTCGCAGGTCCAGCGGCTACTCAATGGTTTTGTAGGTGTTGCGGCCAGAGCGGGACATGAAATTAGCGGCGTCCTCCATGCTAAAGGCCGGGTTGGGATAGTCCGTGCAGCGCTGGAACACTGGAATCTCGTCGTCCTGCCGCCGCTTCTTTCTCCAGTACAAGAAGCCAAGCGCCAAGAGCCCCAGCACACACAGCACTAAGAACACCTGGAACACTTGCCAGGAGGTGCTGGAAACAGGCTCCTGACTCACTGTTTCTGTGGTATTGCCGCCGGCCGAGGGTAGAGGTGTGGACTCAAGGGGTACTGTGATACCTGAGGGCGATGTGAGGTTCCCTGAGGTTTCATTGGTCTGTGATTCCCCGGGGATTGTTCCTGAGGTTAGTTCATCTCCGGGTATATTTTCAGACGAATCTTCGCTTTCGTCAGTGTATTCTATCTTTGTGGGGACCAAGTAAGGAGTCCTGCCGGGTTGAGATACGCTGGCGTTAGTGTTGGTCAAGGTGGCGGTAGTGGTGGTGTTAGCTTGCAGGCCGCCAGTGGTCACGCCAGGAATGGACAGTGTGGCCGTGCTGTTTGTGATTTCCCCAGTGGCCGATATGGATTCTGGCGCCGTTGCCTGATCGTCCGTTGCTGAAATGATCGTCGAGACTTCTTTGTCTGCATTATCCTTCTCATCAGTTGTTGCTGTGGTGTTAAAGGAATCAGACACATGACCCTGCGAAGTCTTCTCATCATCTCCTAACTTGGTTGAATTCAAGGCTACGATGTCCTCGTTTCTGCTGACTTTCCCAGTGGCTTGTGTCTCGTTGCCTAAAGTATCATTGGAAGCCACAGCTTCTGGCGTTTCCGTCACGTTGTCCACTGCCACGTCTCCCTCTGGGGGACTCGTGGGTGCATCTGCTGTGGAGTTCAATGGCTGGTCGAGTGGGGCGTCTGCAGAAGGGACGTCCGAGACAGTACTGTTGTCCTGAGCCTCCGTGTCCATCACTGTGGGAGTATCCTCCGATGTGGGTAAGTCCTGCGTCTGGTTTCCCCCTGTGGCAAGAGTCTGGGAGGTCGCCGCGGTGGTGGTGGGTTGCCTGGCGGTGAACGTCAACTCGTCACCCTCGTCGAGGGACTTGCCCGTCCACAGTGAAACATCTTCCGTGGTCACATCAGCCAGGGCGATCACGTCACCCTCGCTTCTCAGCCAACCCTCGAACAGGATCTGCCCGGCAAAATGAAAGGTGTCAAACACATTTTACAAGAGTGTTATTACCTGCACCCTCTCCGAGTCTACATATGTTATCATTCAAACAGGATCTAAGCCGCAAAATGAAAGGAGATAAATACATGTATGTAGCAGAGAGTACAAGCGCCCTGCCTTACTCACACTTCAAACAGGACATATGGGGTAAAAAAAAGGGTGGCAAATACACATCACGGTGACATTACCAGTGCCCTTTCTGTCACCCTTTAAACAGGATATGTGTCGCAAAGTGGGGAGTCAAATATTATGTTCAAAAAAGGACGTCATTACCAGCGCCCTTTCTGCAAATACTAGGGTCTATGCCACACAATTACCACAGATAAGCGTGTTGGAACAGAGAGAGAAGGGGGGAGGCGTCATCACCATGGCTTGCAGTGACGTAAAGAATTAATTGACGACGGTGAAATGAGAGAGAGAGAGAGAGAGAGAGAGAGAGAGAGAGAGAGAGAGAGAGAGAGAGAGAGAGGGTGGGGGGGGGGCTACTATGATGCTTGAATGCCATAACGCGTCAGTACCAGTATTACTGCCGTTAAGTACTTCTACCAGCCACTATCATGCTGCGACTTGATTCATTGTAGTATTGTATTTGTCAAACACAATGATAGTCATGCAGAACATGTTACGTAAATCAAAATGTGCTTTGTATATAAATGTGTTTATTTGACTTATGTATGGAAATCTATGGAACACTCTGTACCTGTTAATGTATTGGAAATATTCGCCACTCACTCACCGAAGAATTTTCAGCTTGCGGCACAGCCAGGCTTCGGGAATACCACTGGCCCTGGTTTGTGTCCGTCAGCAGCAGTGTGCGCGTGCCGGCCACTTCCTGGTATACCTGTACAGGGGGAGAGGAGAGGGGGGTGAGACAAACGTTCTCTCTCACCATGACGATTTTCAAACACTACAGTCAATTAGCCAGGTTCTTAAAACCATTAAAAAACCTAAGATTTCTTTAACTTCAACAAGAGCCTTTGGAATATAGCGGAGGTGCGACGCAGAAGTGTTTCAGTACATGGTTCACAAGCAGAACACAATGTAGGGAGTCTGCACGCAGTGGTACTTCCGGGAGACTCGTAAATGCGTGTTAATAAGGAGAGGATGTAATTCTTTTGATGTTCACTGTGGAAGTGTTTGGTGGGGTTGAAACATTTTCTTATTTCTAGTTATTTTTTCCAGTTTCTAGGGATAGTTTCAAAGGGTCTAGTGAGAATTTCTTTTAAAGTGTTTATTTCTTATTCCTGATAGTTTTGCGAGTTTTCAAAGGTGTTTCCGTGATTGAAGGGGTAGTTTTTCAAATGCCTTTTTTTTTCTTTAAATTTGTTATGATCCAAGTGATAGTCTGACAGGACCCTCTACGAGTTACTAATTTTTTCAAAGGTGCATTCATGATTCCAGTGGCAGTTTTTTGTTTTTTGGGGGGGAACTTTTCAAAGATGCTCTCAAAATTCTAGTGATAGTTTAGCAGGATCTTGCAGAAGTTACTTAATTTTTCAAGGGCATTTTCTCAATTCTAGTGACAGAATAACAAAAAACTTCGTATACCTATTGTAATCTGACTTCCATTACAGGCATGATGAGACGCAATTCTGTACTTGTTTCCAAGGATACGACAGGAGAAAACAGGAACGTGACAATGGGAAAAGGAACAACAACTACGTAGGTTCTTAAGGAAAATGTGTGTGTGTGTGTGTGTGTGTGTGTAAGAGAGAGAGAGAGAGAGAGAGAGAGAGAGAGAGAGAGAGAGAGAGAGAGAGAGAGAGAGAGAGAGAGAGAGAGAGAGAGAGAGAGAGAGTTTTCAGAGATGTACATACACGTGAAGAAAATATCAATAACAATGACAACAATGACACAAAATTCAAACAAAGGCAGTTCGCGAGCCGAGGGAAAAATAATAACAACGCTGCCAACTATTTTAAGATACGTTCACCTGGAGGAAATAACAAAAGAACAAGAGCAAGAGTAACAATAACAGGAACAATAATTATGCACCTCCTTGTCCCGGAGTTAAGTGAAACATGATGAACCTAATTGCTTTAAAAGATGGAAAAAGCAACAACAACAATTACAACAATAACAATAGAAACAACAACAGCAACAACAACAACAACAGGAGCAGGAACAATAGCATCAACTACAAGAAAATACACAGAAAAAAAAAAAAAAAAAAAAAAACAGCACCACCACCATCACCACCACCAACAACAGCCAGAAAGGAATGACCTGTAGCCTAATTAAGGAGGGTGATCCTTATTGCTGAAAGACAGTGAATAAAATGTGAAATTATAAACAACTAATTAACACCTAGACTTAAATTGTTGTTAGAAATTAAGGTAAAAAAAATGGATGATACAGAAAATGAATAAAAAAATGTAAATAAATAAATAAAACAAAAGAAAGAAAGGAAGGAAATAAATAAAGGAATAACATGCGAATAAAAAGAAAGAGAAGTCCCAAAAGATTTTTAAAAAATCACACTTATAATAGTTGAAGAAGAAGAAGAAGAAGAAGAAGAAGAAGAAGAAGAAGAAGAAGAAGAAGAAGAAGAAGAAGAAGAACAAGAAGAAGAAGAAGAAGAAGATATAAACTAGCAGCATTACAACATACATACATACATACAAACATTTTCCACAACAGTATCTACTATGATAAATTCTAGAAATATTGAGTAACAACATACCAACATGAAGTAAAGACACAATGAGACAAAAAATAATGAGCCTATGTGTATATTAACCCCCCCCCTCCCTCCCTCCCTCCCTCTCTCTCTCTCTTGCTTACACTCTCTTATCAAGTTCCATCGATTAACACAGGGGGACAAAAAGGGAAGGGGATAGATGAGGACAGCACCTCCCCTTGTTTGCCCAGGCTGAGACAAGACACGCCCGCACACCAAACACTGCCTGTCTCGCGTGATGGGATATGGGGAACCAGATGGCGCTTGAAGGGAATAAGGGTCGTAATCTCAAACACTTCTGTGCTCTACCTCTACTATTTAAAGAGGTTTTATTTGAATATACACGCGTTTTTCAAGGTGTTTTTGTGGTTCTAAAGATTTCTATATAATTAACTGGAGAAACACCCTTGAAAACACCGCTAATTATCTCTTTCGGCCTTGGAAAATAGTCGTGGTGAAAGAGAGCAAAGCGTTTCTGAATACGGACCTATAAAAAAGAGTGTGATAATGAAAGGAAAGTTAAGGTGGTGGGAGGGAAGTCGGGAAAAGGGAGAGATAAGGCAAAGGGATAAAGAGAAAAAGAGGTAATTGACTGGGAAAAAAAGAAGTTACGTGTGAAAGAGGTGAGGAAAGCAAAAAGATAGACAGATAAGAAAGAGAATGGGAATGAAAATTAATCTTCAGGGTAAATAGAGAGGTAGATATATGAAAAAAACAGGAAAGATATGGAAAAGAAACTCGTAACAATGAAAAACACATGTAAAAGAGAAGAAGAAAGGAAAGATAAAGACACAAAAAATGAGGAAAGAAGAAATGCGAGTGATCTAAACAAGCCATAGAAAAAAAATAATAAAAGGAAAGATTAGAGAAAGAAGAAAAACATGAGAAAACAAGTAAAAGGAAAGAAGATAGAGGGGGAAAACAAATGAATATGAGAGGAAATGAAGGAGGAGAAAGAGGAAACTATTGGGCAAAGGAAAGATAAGTAAAAGATAACAGAAGACTACGGGGAAAAAGGATAGAGAAAAGAAAGTAAGAGCAAAGTGAAAGATCGACAAATAAAATAAAGAAAAAAGAGGGAATGGAGAATGATGAAACAGGAAACAGGAGGAAGTTGGAAATGTTACACCAAAAATACTAATAAGAAATATATATTATAAACATGACACAGAAGGAAAGCTAGAGAAAATGGAATAGATAAATAAGAGAGGGATTAAGACAAAAGGAGAAAACTTTGAGGAACTAGAGAGAAGAAAAAATAGGAAGACTAAGGGATAGAGAAAAAAAATAAATAAAAATAAAAAGTAAAGGTTTCTCTCTCTCTCTTTCTCACCTTCAGCTCTGGCCTGGTGTCTGGGTCCTGGTTTTCACTGATGAAGAAGAGGTACTGCAGTGTCACATTTGCCATCCCGGTCACTTGCCGCGCCACTTCCACCTGAAACACACACCTTTCCTTCACCACTTGTTTTGGTTCCACTTCTCTCACACATGTCACTGTTGTCACTTTTCACCATGTGCCCCTTACTGCCTTTTATTGTTGGGATGTATGTTGCATTCTATGGTTTTTCCTCTTTGTTCCCTTATCTTTTTTTTTTTTTAACTATAAACTTAAACTATAACTAACCTATCAAACTAACTGACTGACTATCTATCTATCTAATAATCCATCTACCAATAACAAACTAACTATATGCATCTAACTATAGTAACTATATTACTTCTTTGGTAAATAAAGTTACTTTAACATGCGATCTACACTTTGTATTGTGATACACTACAAAAGAAGGTTCGCTCTTTTTTCCTTTTATCATCAACACAAATGTTCAAATGCAGGAGCTCCAGTCCCGGCTCAACGAGGTACAGTACATGCACAGACTGTCTCAATAGACCACCAGCGCTCCCTCCCTTCCTTGACTTTACCTGCTTATTGGCATTTGGGTAGATGAAGAATATACTTTTCCACGTCAAAGTGATATTATTTTACAACTGATAAAAATTTCAATATTCTATATGAGAGACGCATCGAGAATTTTTTCATTGGAATTGTAATGTATTTGTAATATTATTCGTAATTAAAATAATGGCTCTAACTGTGTATATTTCACTGCTTTTTTGTTTCATAACCAGTGATATGTTTATCATTAATACATTATATGAGAAATGTTCTCTTTGAGCCATAATAAATAAATGAAACATGTAGATCGCATATAAAACTAAAACTGACTCTTATAGATCACGTTGGCTAGTATGTAGATCATCGCAGACAAAAGGAACACCATATTTATCTACCAAGCTGCTAATCTATCAATATACTTTTCATCAACTTACTAATCTATCAGACAATCAAGTAATCAATCCATCTATCTATCTATCTACCACACCAAAGGATCACCACATCTATCTACCAACCTGCTAATCTATCAATCTATTTCCTATCAACTTACCAATCTAACAGACAATCAAATAATCAATCCATCTATCTACCATTCAGTCAACCAAACAGTCTATCAATCTTTACCTTCTTAATGCCGGATACGACGAGAGCAGCGGCGGGGGCAGGGGAGGGCGGCGGTGGCAGGGAGGGGAAGGAAGAGTTCGGCAGGGAAACCACAAGCCACTCCCCCTCCTGGTACACCCACTGGCCCGGCTCCCGTGTCCAGGTCGCCGCGGGGGCTGGGGGAGGCTGGGGAGGCTGGGGAGGCTGGGGAGGAGGAGGAGATGATGCAGTCAGAGTATTGGTCCGATGTTCGT
This sequence comes from Callinectes sapidus, assembly GCA_020233015.1. NCBI lineage: Eukaryota > Metazoa > Arthropoda > Malacostraca > Decapoda > Portunidae > Callinectes > Callinectes sapidus. Next base: position 6,160,384 of record CM035190.1, on the reverse strand, counting down.
TGAGAGATGCTTGTTATCTGAAGAGTTGCTGCGTTAACAGGAAGAACTTTTTATTCATGTGCTTATTGGACTGATTGATTCGTTTGTTGATTTTTTTGGGGGGATTTTCTTATTTATTTATTTTTTTTTTTCTTCGCTTACGGGGAAATGGAAAAGGAAAAAACGAAGTCATTTCATGAAAACAAACTCTAGAACTAAGGATGAGGAGAGAGAGAGAGAGAGAGAGAGAGAGAGAGAGAGAGAGAGAGAGAGAGAGAGAGAGAGAGAGAGAATTATAAATCCAACATTACCTTTCTTTTAAAATATGCGAAACAAATATTGAAGCTAAATAAGTATATAAAAAGTAAATAAATAAAATAAAAAAAATAAGTGAAAAAACGAAAAAGAAAAAAAAAAAAAAGAACCGCCCAACGTGGGGCTCGAACCCACGACCCCGAGATTAAGAGTCTCGTGCTCTACCGACTGAGCTAGCCGGGCTTATACACACCGAGGGAATAGAGCCATACTAGAACAGACTATGGTAATATTCAAGCAAAACGTTTAGTATTCCCACCTATCATTCTTAACATAGAAATTTGTTTGATTTTCTTTCAACGTCTCGGCGCTAATTAACAAAACACTATTTTAGACAGTTCCTTCCTTGAACATATTATGATTCTTCTAGTCTCATTACCGATTCTGATTGTTATA
>CM035190.1:6086813-6113080 GCA_020233015.1 Callinectes sapidus | reverse complement strand
ATATATATATATATATATATATATATATATATATATATATATATATATATATATATATATTCCAATGGCAGCCTTCAATAAATGCAACAGTCCTACAGTAATGCCACAAGTCAGCGTCAGTACATTATAGAACATAACAACAAATTTGAGGTTGATACCCGGAGAAAAGACACTCTAATGAGTTAAAAATCTCCCAGACCTCTATCATCATTAATGTAGGGTCAGGTAAGGTCAGAGAAGCATCTGCCCATGGTCCAGACAGCCTGTGTAATCAAACCCAGTGGCGTGGGAAAGCCAGGACCACTCAACCCCACTGCACTGTCTGGAATGAGGGTTACCAGCGAGTGAAGGGCGCGGGAGGGCTAAGATGGGCTTCCCCCTCAACTTGCGTGTGTATTGTTGACAGTTTGGTTGACTTCAGTCTTAGCTCAGATCTTGTGTCTTTGTTACGGTGCTATATCATATTTTTTTCCTCTTCTCATATTGTCTTCCTTTACATGATCAGTAACCTCAATTTTCTTTTTATCTATAAAATATTTAGGCAACTAAATAAACATCGCCTTCTCTGGCATGTTGTGCATTAATGTCTAATGGGTATATTGCCTGTATTACCTAAACTGTAGGAAAATGTGATAGGCCAAGCGACACGCAGGACCTCCAGGGCAATTTTCTTTTCTTACCTCTTGTAGCAGCCATGGTGAAGATAAAAGAAAAAGTTTGGCTCCTCTCACTTCGGTGGACGAAAGTTGAGTGGACAAGATGGACCGAAAAGCGAAGCATGGAGTGAAACAGAGATGGAGAGAGAACCCGCTTGTTTTCAAAGGCCACACAGATCAACACATGTGTTCCCCAAAGTGTTTTTCGTGGAGCTGGGGTAGAAATGGTGTTAATCTCTCACTAGAAGCAAAATGGGAAGGTAAAAAGGCTGTGCTACATTGACTTGTATAGAGCCTTTGCAATGTAGTAGTGAAGGTTCGAACTGAAGGTGTTTGATGCAGTGCAGGGTTGGCAGGTAAGCTATAGTAGTATTGAAAAGTAAGGTAAATAAATAGTAACTGTAGAATAAATAAGTATGGCGGTGAATAATGTTGATAGGTGTGTACATAGATAAGGCAGGAATCACTGGTCAATCTGAGATAAATCCTTTAAAATCTATATCATTTGATGCCACAACATCTTGTCAATGCTAATGAAATCTATTTCACAGTTTTGAAAGGAGGGAATGCTGTCCGCCTGTACGTGGTGATGAGATTAGCTGTCTCTCTATGCCATGTGTGTGTGTGTGTGTGTGTGTGTGTGTGTGTGTGTGTGTTATTCACCACAGCCCATGGGAAGTCTTATAACACTATACGGTCGGTCCTCAGCAGTCTTTCCCCGATGGAGAAAAAGTTTACCCTTGTCAGTCTGTCTTGGTTGGAGAGGTTGGAGAGATCATCTACCTGTTTGGTCGATTGACACTGAACAAACTCGAGATTTAGATACCCTTGGAATCCAGTGTTCCAAACAGAGGAGGCAAAATCTAGTACGTAGTGAGGTAGGTTTCGGCTCGTCCAGCTTTGTTGACAGGATTAATATATAAATTAATATATAAAGGCATTTTGTATTGCAGAACCACGTTTGACTTCTGGCAGGTACGTTTCTGATATCGCCATGTCCTTCCCTTTCCTTCCATATAACCTCGATACAAGTTCTCATTTTACGCTTCTGAATCACTGTCCGGTCTCTCAAACCACTGTATTGACACGCACTTGTGAACACACACCTACACATTACATAACCCAGCTCGTGTGTCTTGTGGGTCACGGAAACATGCAGGTCACGTTAGAATGTTGCTACTAAAACCGTTATACACACACATGCTACCTGCTTGTTTTTGATGTTGAAGAAGGCATGACATATGAGTGAATGTACAATAACATCAAGGACAAGAACAAGAAAGAAAACAATAATTAGAACAAGAACAAAAATAAAACAATACACGAAGAGAAAGAAGGAGGAGGAGAAGCGAACAAGAATAAAAACATCACCACGACTTCCATCTCCATCACTTCGACCACCACCACCACCACCACCAACAACAACAACAACAGCAACAACAATTATATTAAGAAGGAGAATATGGAGAAAATACAATTCTTTATACGATAGTTGGGTCATTCCATGTAGATTCAACTAAAATGTTGCCATTTTTTGCCATTGACTCAGATTTTCTTGCAAATTACCGTACGTATAAACCTTCATGAGACAAATTCAATGGCGTGTGTGTGTGTGTGTGTGTGTGTGTGTGAGAGAGAGAGAGAGAGAGAGAGAGAGAGAGAGAGAGAGAGAGAGAGAGAGAGAGAGAGAGAGAGAGCCCTTTATAAAAACCAAGATAATGCCGGGGAAAAAAAAAAAAATTGCCAGTCAGCACTTCATACCCTGCAGGAAAGATAGCAGTGTTATCACAAGAAGCCATGAAACGTTGCTGGAGATGGCGCCCTTGAAACAATGCAAAATGGGAATGGTTAGCTATAAAGAGAACGAGCAAGGACTCTTTAGACAAACTGAGGTGATGCAAAAAATATATATACCCCAAGCGGTCGCAGCCTCGAAGGAAACTAAAAGAAAAAAAAAAAGGTAAAATTCTATGAACCGTGAACAGGGGGAACGTGCCCTCGAGAAGGTACATAAGCATGAGAGAGAGAGAGAGAGAGAGAGAGAGAGAGAGAGAGAGAGAGAGAGAGAGAGAGAGAGAGAGAGAGAGAGAGAGAGTTTCATATTCAAGAATAAGAAGAAACATATAAGAACAGAGTAGGGGAAAAGACGTAGAGAAAAGTGAATGCAGAATTATCAATAATTTAGAATAACAATTTATGAAAAAAACTAAAATAGCGTTAGAAAGAAGCACCCCTCAAGATAAGACATGGTGCACTCAATAATGAAGATATAGTAACCATCGTTATCGTTATCGTAAACTTAAAACAGCAACCTTAGAAAGAAAACTAAAGTAATGTAAGAAATAGCTAGGCCCGTATTAAGACAGATTCTCGAGTATGTATTTAACTTTCTCTTAAACAAATTTCTAGTCTTAAAATCCATCTTAACCTCCTGATATTGGTTGTACTTCAGCCATTGTCTTATCAGCAGCTTCATATTTACTGCTGCTGAGACAATATAATAAAAAGTACAGTGTGAGAAACAAATAATTATACCCCCTTCATGCAGTCCCCAAGAAATTATATTGCGAGAATTGTTAATAAGGATAATGCAGCATCGAGAAAGTGTGAGCGTGGTTATCGTTATCTTTAGGAGAGAGAGAGAGAGAGAGAGAGAGAGAGAGAGAGAGAGAGAGAGAGAGAGAGAGAGAGGGGGGGGGGAGAATTTTTCATCCTCAAGAGGAAGAATAACAACACCCCCACAAGAAAAGAAGAAGAAGAAAAAAAAAGGAGTCTTGAGAAAGTGTGAAAGCATACTACGCAAAGGCGGTTCAAGAGAGAGAGAGAGAGAGAGAGAGAGAGAGAGAGAGAGAGAGAGAGAGAGAGAGAGCAAAATACCCCCCACACACTATTTATAATCATCTGTGGCATGTACCCCATATGAGACCTAACATAAGCACCCATACTACTTCAAGAGGCACTGGAGCTAATTGTCTGTATAAGGAGAGGGGGACAGTCGCTGCTGATCTGCCCTAACGAGAGAGAGAGAGAGAGAGAGAGAGAGAGAGGGGGGGGGAGGGAAAAAAAAGAGAAATAGCCTCAGGTTATAAATATGGAATGTGAGAGAATAGACGTGAGGGCCCCTAAACACTGCCAAAGGTGGGTACGCATCAGTAGGTATCTCCTGGCCATAGTGTCCTTACAACATTTGTACTTACTTAAATGAGAAACTAATATAGTCAACTGGCAATTATTGTACTTGGAAGAGAATAAGAAAAAAAAAAAATGTAGGTTAGGCTGCCTTTTCCCTCCTGTAGCAGTTACTAACTAAAATAAAGAACACAAGAGTTACTCATACTATTCTGTAAGGTTTATACAGTTTCTAAGTTATAGTTATGGTAAAACTTCTAGTAAGAGCGTAATAATAACACGAGGGGTGTCAAAATAGGCAGTTATATCTATTAGGCTAGGGTTACCGCTTGGGTTGGCAGCAGTGACGGGGGGACGGCACGGTATGGTTGGCACCCCTGGGAGGAGTGACAGTGTAAACAATCACCTTAGTGACTCAGCGCTTCCACTCTTCCCTCCTCTCCCTGCTGCTGCACGTTTCTCTGCCTCACCGCCACACGCCGCAGTGGCCCCAAGTCTCCGCTACACTCGCCTCCTCCTGCAGGGATGGAAAGGAGACCCGTCAAGGTCAGTGTAGCTGTCTCGCCTGGACATAGGGGGCGCTGTGAGGGGAGCGGCGCCCCTGGTGATCCAAGGGGGACTCGAGGGGGCCAGTCTGGGCACGCCATATGGCTTCCTGCCGCCTCTGGCCTCGGAGTGCCCCGCTGGCCTGTAATGGGAGCTGTGGATACTGGGTGTTGTTAGGGTACCTGGGTATCAAAGGCGGTTATCTTCAGGGTATATACTATTTCACTAACCTAACCTTCGATGGTACTCTTCATATTGTATTCTGTCATGGGTTGTGAAGATAAGGCGTCCTAACACTCTCCGGGATGGGTTGGGATAGGTTATGTTATGTAATCTAACAGTCTGAGCCACCCAAGGCTATTTCACCACTACTGGCTAACCTTTGTCAATATTATGCTCACTGGTTTTTTTTTTTATAGATCTGAAGATTAGGTTAGGTTATGTACGCAAATCCTTTCAACCCTTTCTCCTTACTGTAATGTAATGGCACTGTTTCACTACTATAATCCGACCAAGGCGTATGTAATAGACTACTTTTGAAGTCAATGAAGATCAGTCACCCCATTTGTTTTCTGGATGTATGATCTACCTATGTGTTGAGCCATCTTAAGAGTAAATTGAGTCTTCATCTTGTCTTCTGTTTAGACCATGAGTAACATATGGGATATAATGTTGCAGGAACATAACTTGTCTATGCATGAGTAAATCTGCCTGTGGTTATCTTTTTTTCTTCTTCATGCTTCACATGACTTGGTTTGTAAAGAGGAGTGCTGATCTGAATATCTCATGAGTTAAAGGGGCCTTTGTTTTGTTAGTGTTTTCCTATTTATTTTTTTCTGATGGCAATAATATCTTTATAGATTTTTTGCACAGTTCCTTCCACAGATTCCTTCATGCACAAGAATAGTATCCACAATGTATATATATATTGAAAAAAGTAACTATACTTTATAATGATGCCAGAATAGAGGTTATATCCAAATCAATTATATCTAAACTACGAACAATTATGTACTTACCTGAGCAATCAAGCTTGGCGATTTTTTTCTCTCTTATTCATTCTTTTATGTGACAAATTTTCTTTGCCAGTCTTGGCAAGATATTTTTTGTGGTGTATTGCAGTACCCTTCAACACAAATATAATTTTGCTGGTACCTTTGCCTTAGGTTGGGCGTGCATTATGTGATTCATGAGGCATTTGTGGTATGTGGCAGTCCAAGGTTTACTTCATGCTGGAAAAGAAAAAAGTCATGGAAACACATAAGTTTTTTAGATGTACAAGACAAATTTTACTATCGTGTCACAGTCATATCCACTTCATATACACACATCTCTAAATGACAACTTGGATGTGGAGTAACAGGAATTTTGTGAGGCTGCTGTAGTGTTCATATTGGTAACATTTATTTCTTTGGTTTGTAGCATCTGACTACCAAGACATCTAATTACAGTATGTTTTGTAATTCTTGATTTGCAAATAAGACTTTATTTTTGTGGGAAGGTGAATTATAGTCAACATAAAAGTAGGTACAATGTAAGCAGTGTGCATACCACCAACTCTGGAACTCCCTACCTACTTCTGTATTTCCATCCCATTATGATTTGCAAGTAATTTAAGGGGGTAGTTTCAAGACATTTATCCCAGTCTTTTGGCAAACTCTCCCAGACCTGATCGAGAACTGGCGTCTAAGTGGGTCTTTTGTTTAGTCATTTTTGTTGCTCTTGGTCAGATTTCCTCTCTTGTACAAAATAAAAGGGAGAGTGAGCTGTGTTGGTTGAAGTGTTTGTAGTGTTGGCAGTCAAGAGGTAGTCAGGTGAAATTTGGGTCAAGATGTTGGGCAGTAGAAAGGAACATATGTATGAAGTTTAAGAGACAGGAAGGAAGTGAAATTAATTGTTATTTAAAGAAAAAACAATCATAAAGGTCAAAACAAGTTAACTTGTTAATGTGTACCTGAGAAAGTATACTAAAAATAGTAAGAATGAATAAACAGACAAATAATTCAGTCTCTATTACAAATTGTTGAAAATGCCATCAAGCAAGTACTGAATTGAGAAGTGAAGTTTCCACCCTAAAAAGGAAAAAAAAGAAAAAAAAAACTATTAAAAGAGTGGCCAGTAAAACAGCAGCAGCAGCAACACACCCAGCACCAGACCAGTTCTTGCACCATGGCCACACCACTATTCTCGGCAGTGGTCAGGCTCCCATGTGACCGCTGGACCATAAAGAAGAGAAGGGGGAGGGAGGCAACACAATTTATTATCCACCTCATGAGCTGCAGACTTTCCAGCTCCATGCACACCCTCCTTTACACCTCTCCTCTTTCTTTCTCTTCCTGGTTGCCTCCCTCACCTCTCACAGTTACTTGGGATTGCTGGTGTCTCAAGGCATTAGGTACAGTATTGTTGGATCATGTTGTAGGTTTGCATTCTATGCTCTTTTCTATATTATTTTGGATTCTTAGTCAGCATCTTTTCTTTTTTATTCGTGACACAGAGTATATGTTAAACTGTCTAGAATAACAAAATACATTTCAAAGCCTCAGCTTTCACCACATTGTCTTATATTTGATTTTTTCATGTAAGAGGGAGAAAAGCTGGCCAGAGACAACATAAAGCAATAGAAAAAGGCCCACTTAGCTGCCAGTCCCCTTGCAGGTCTGAGAGTTAGCCAAAAGAAAGGAATAACTGTCTTGAAACCTCCTTCTTAAATGAAAAGTGAAGTCATAAGAAGGTGGAAATACAGAAACAGGTAGAAGCAGAACACTGAAATGCTTTAAGAATGTACACTTCATATCTTTTCTGTGCAACTACTTTATCTTTCACATATTTTTTCTTCCTTGTGTGCACGTGTGTTATTACCATGGTTCCCTGCTGGTCACCCAGCTATGGAGTGAACTCAGAGATCATAGACTGATCTTTGGGTAGGACTGAGACCACATCACACACTACACACTGGGACAGCAAGACCACCACCTCTCGAGTTACATCCCGTATCTACTTGCTGCTAAGTGAACAGGGGCTAGATACACATTAAGAGGCTTGCCCATTTGCCTCACCATGCCCAGGACTCAAACCGGGGCCCTCTTGGTTGTGAGCTGAGCATGCTAACCACAATGAGAATGAACTAAAGTGCTAAAGTGCTTGAGAATATGGAAGTGAGTATCATGCATTGCAAATTTTTCAACTTCTAATTCCAATTGCTGTTTCTATTCGTGTGAGTTAGAGGTATAAGTATGTGTTGGTGGTAACCTGGTTTGGATGCAGGGAGATGGTTTAGCATGTGGATAGTGTGGATGTTGTGGATCTGAGGATACACAAACTTGGGAGCATTATTTTGGTCATAGTCAAAGAAAACATTGGTTAAAAGAATGATTGGTGTGTGTGTGTGTATGTGTGTGTGTGTGTGTGTGTGTGTGTGTGTGTGTGTGTATGTGTGTGTGTAGGACTGAGACCACACTGCACACTGGGACAGCGAGGCCACAACCCCTCAAGTTATATCTTGTAGCTAGGTGAACAGTGGCTACATATTAAGAGGCTTGCCGATTTGCCTTGCTACACCTTGGACTTGAATTTGGACCCTCTTGGTTGGAGTGTCTTAACCACAACATTGTGGTGTATGTGTGTGTGTGTGTGTGTGTGTGTGTGTGTGAGTGTGTGAGTGAGTGAATGTAGGTCATGTTAAGTGGATAAGTATGATGGAATGTGTGGTTCTTCATGGTTGATATTTCAGTAACAAGACAATCTCAGTCTATTAATTCAGTACACTGTAGTCAGTTCTATATAATGTAATTCAAGGAGCACAGGTTATAAACAAGGTTTGGCACTGCTGCATTATATTACTGAACTGTGCATGATGGAAGATCTGGGCTGAAAGAAAACATCTCTTTTATACCTCATGGGCTTCATCAAGGCCATTTCCAAGGCTTTCAAGCTTAAGCACTCTCTTTTCAAGTCTAAGCACCCTTTCCTCATTCTTCTTTTGGATCCAATATTATTTTGGTTAAGTATCTTTTATGACTTGTTCATACATTTGTTCTGTAAGGGGAAGCTTCAGCACAACACTGGCTTAACACTGATGCAAATCAATCCAATCAACCTGTGCTGAAGTGTTGTAGTATTTGCATCTATCACCAAGTAAGATTGGTGCCTTTCATTCCTTTGTTCTGGAAACAGCCAAGTTGATTTCATTTGATGTAATGCTCTGTTTTTTCTCCTTGAGTTGTGACTGGCTGTGCCCTAACAGTGAATACTTGTGTTGGGATCTAAAGGTTTTCTTGCATTACAGATCCAGCAGTGATCTGTCTTAACAAATCATCTAAACGTTTATCATATCACCATCCCAGCTACCCACATCAACAGTGATGGTTAGTGAAGTGACTATTTATTTATTTCATTATATAGTAACAAATGAGAGTAAAAACATTGCTTAACATTTCCACAAGTACTGTGTTCTATTACAGTGAATTTAAACTATATAATGATTTATTTCAATTACAGTTTATTTTCATTTCAACAAAATGAATGCACTGTTCAGTTATATGAATATATGAGATATTTCTGCCTTGAATATATTTATTCATAAGCATACATTTAATACAAAAATTCAACTTTAGATACTGACACAAGTAGCTCATCCATGACCCAAACCCTCACGGCCTTGTCTTGTGTTCATGAAGGCTGACATTGACGCCTGCTAAGCTTTCAGTCAAGTGCTTAAAAGATGTGCACCCTTGGGCCAGGTCCTGCTTGTGCCTCACTACTTAAAGTGGAATTATGTGTTTGTGTGTTGGTCACTGTCATGCTGCATTTCGCAGCACTGGCGGTGTTGAATTTTATCTTGTGTTTGTTCCTCAGTCAAATTGTTCTCAAACCTTCTTTTTGGATGACGTCTTACACCTTTTACAAGGAGATTGAACAAGACAGATGGTAAACTCTTACAACATAGTTGTTGGTTTCCTGAAGTCTTAACCTTAAGGGTGATTGTGTTATCCAAAAAGTGCAGTTTCCGTTTTCAGAATTGATTATAATCTTTAAAGCTGCAATATTTATCATTGTAACAGTTTTGGCTGAATTGATGCTCATGACTAGATTCACATGAAGAAAAATTCAAGAACCAAAACACAAATGCACTTTTTTCTGATGGTGTGTTGAGATATAACAGGTGTAACTGTATTTTCTTGTGTGTCATGAAAACTTTCTCCCGGTTTTGGTTTGATGGACCTTAGAGCGCTCAGCTGGCAGGCTCTCATCCTCACTCTGCACAGCGGGAAGAATGGGTATGAACAACACTCTTGCTGAGTAGTACAGTAATGTGGTTATTGTTTTGAATTATTGGTTATAATTATTACTGTCAATAGGATGGTAATATCTGTTCTTGCCACTCTTATAAGAGAGCTGCAATATGTATACACAGGTTTGTTTTATATTTTACAAGCGTGGACCGAGGTGTGGGTGGCGGGACTAGAGGCAACATGGCTGATGTAATATGTTTACACATATTACATCAGCATGTACATACATCTAACTCCTTTCAAGCTCAGAAGAACTTTTTTTTATGATTTTGTTATATTCACATTGTATACATGATATCATTTTAAAATGCAGTTTTGTAGGATTTTATTTTTAGCATTATTTTAGGGTTTAGATGTTTCTAAAGCTGGTGTCACACTAGTGGGGGAGTGTGTCATATATATATATATATATATATATATATATATATATATATATATATATATATATATGACACACATACATAGATACATACATATATACAGTGTATGATAGGCCTAATCAGAAGCCTAGAAAGTTTCTTATATTATGTTGACTTAGCTACCCACTAATCCCACCAGGACATGTAATGTCAGAGTGCTAGGGTGACCAAGTGGTGGTTTCCAAGTTTAGAGGAATTCATGTCTCTGAAACAGTAATGTCTGCATAAGTGCAGTAATTGGCAGGTGTCAGTTTGAAGGTTTGATTTGAAGGCTTTAATTTTTCTTCAAATTTTATCATATGGGTCAGTTCGTGAATATATTTTTTGCAGATAGTTATTTAATGGAACATACCTAATCCAGTAAATTATTGATAAAAGTTACCTTCTTACCCTTTTAGGTAATGCAGGTATATTACAGTAATTATTATACATTTATCTAATTTCTAAATGGATTTTGTAGTCTTTTAATATTAACTTGATGTTTTATAGCCTTTTAATGTCAATTTGGTAACCGAGTCTTAAATGTAACGAATATAGGGAATATTGAAATAGTAGATACTATGTATTAACTTTTATGAGGAGCTCTATCAGTGTTTTCTCTGGTCGCAGCCGCCCCTCTCCCCTCCGCCATGTGATATCAGCGATGATGAGCTGGTCAGCATCAGTGTCAGGGACCTCAACCGCCAGCTCAAGCTGCGCGGGTTGTGCCGGGAGGATATCATAAAGATGAAGCAACGCCGGCGGACACTGAAAAACAGAGGCTATGCAGCCAGGTGAGGGGCAAGTTGTGCAGAATGAACATCCAGATACACGATCACCCTTATATTGTATTAAACGCTAGCCTAGTACTTAAGCTATTTCCTTTCATTCTCTAAAGCAGAAGGGGAGACTGCTGTCAAGATTCCCTTTGAAAGCAATATTAAATAGATCAATAAAAGCTGAAAAACCACTTCATGATCCTCTTGGAAGTAGGATCTTAATTGACCAATGAAAACAAGAACCATAATGAGACTCTTTGAAAATAACATTTTAAACTAAATAGCAATGTGTGGACAATATAAACAACAATTCAGGTTTTGCCACATAATATCAGTGTAACAATGTTGTCTTCCATTCCTCACAGTTGCCGCATCAAGAGAATTGAACAGAAGGATGAGTTGGAGTCAGAACGCACAACAGAACAGGTAGACATCGAAAAACTTGCCAACGACAACATCAACATGAGGACAGAGATTGACAGACTGTATCAGAACTATGAGGCCCTCAAGAAATTTGCCAATCTGAAGAACATTCCCCTACCACAAGATCTGGAGACCCTGTGACTGGAGGCGGCGCTGTAGCGAGGCTGGTTCATCTGTGTGTGTGTCTTGTGTCACAGGCAGCATGGCCCATTCCTCTAGAATCACTACAGCGTTTGTTACTCAAACATTCCAGGTCAGTTGCATTCACTCGGTGGGCACTTTGAGTCAGCCAGACCTTCACTCAAGGAAATGGTGCTTTTAGCTAACTAAATATTTTATCATAGTCTGTTTAAGTGTTTTTCTTGAGAGGAGATGGCCATTGTGTGGGTAAGGAGGCTCGATTGGTGTTCGCTGGAGCTCCTCCCTGTCTCACTGGGTGAAAGGCAAAGCAGGTATTGCTTCAGGACCTGGCAAAGGATTCCTGAAGCTAGCAAAGTCTTATGAGGCTATTCTATTGTGCCTTCTTGGAATGAATGCGATGGAAATATAATAAAATCCCCCCATATAGGAAATAGAGATGTATTACATGTTACATTATTATCAGTTTTATCTTTTTTACTGTATAGATCAGAACAATTACTTGCTATCCTCAAAGATTTTTTTTCTTCAGCATGTGTTGTTGCTAAGTATTGAGTTTCCCTTTGCAATGAAAGCAGCATAGCCACTTGGAAGTCCTATGAAAAGTGTGCCATGTTGAGGTCCGGATTGAATACAGAGCTGACTCGTAACACAAATATATTTTTTTGACTGAGTAGCTGTGTATTACGTTGGGTTCACGCGCCATGGTTTGGTCCTGAGAGGAATCTCATTGGATGAAGAAGTGCCACAATACTTTGAGGTTTACTGTGTTGATCTTGTGTTTGAATTTAAATACTATGTACTACTACAGTAAGGAATATACATATTACTTTTATTTAGCATTACCTGTTAAGGTAAGATGGATGGAGTGTAGCACTAGATAGTCAGGATGGTATAGTTCAAACATTGTACAATAAACCGTGATGTTTTCAAAGATTTTGTTTCTTGTGTGCCTTTGTGCTTGCTATGGAACAAAATCTGTTCCTTCTGAGAGAGAGAGAGAGAGAGAGAGAGAGAGAGAGAGAGAGAGAGAGAGAGAGAGAGAGAGAGAGAGAGAGAGAGAGAGAGAGAGAGAGAGAGAGTTGTCAAAGGTCTCAATTGAATGCCTTCTTGTTTCTTCTATATGAAACAAAATAATGGTTCCACTATGTTGTGGTAACCTTTGAAATTGACTTTTAAAATTTTTTAAACACTTTCAGCTTTATAGGACTAATACTGTGAGTGATTTGTGTATGAAAGTGTCATGTTCTGTCTGGAATTGCTGACCAGATTGATAGATTTTGAAACACATACCAATTAATTAATTTTTTTTCCTTGATTCTTGTGTCCCTATATTTTTCCCATTAAGAATGAGCACGTCTTGAAGAAAAGGATAATAATATACAGGATTCCACCACATATTTGCCACAAGACACTGATGTACATGGAAAACTATCAGGGCTACAGTATTACAGAAAATGGACAGGTACAAAAATAGCCACTGTTTCTGAATGGAAGGCTTGTGTTGTAATAGTCAGCCCCTTGAGGGTAAGCTGGAGACCTTCACATAGGAGAAATCTTAGGTTCAAACATAAAATCTAAATACATAGTCTTAAAATACATATTGAGCTTTTAAACACAATGGCAAGATGAATTTTAAGAACAAACATAGTGTATTGTAAACTCATTTTTCCTGCTTTTGATGAATCTAGCTATACGTAATACCATATACTGCAATGGTCCCCAAGATTGCATGATGCAGTAAAAACACTTGTATCCAATATACCTGATGCTGTAGACTGTTAAAGTCACAAGAGGGTTAGGAGATGTAAGTAGATACAATTCTTCCCCATTACTGAGCCTGTCTTGCTGAGTGGGGCAAGGCAGGACAGGACAGAAGGCAAAACCCCAAGAAATACAAGACAGTGATGATGTTTTTTCTTTGTGGAAATCTTTAAAGTATTATGATGTAGGATGACTGTTCCTACTCAAGTAAATTAATTTTAACTCGTCATACTTATTACTCCACTATGAATACTTTCCACACAAAAGCCTTCTCATTTATATGAATGTCCGAACATGCATAAAGTGAGTTCTTCAGTGGTGTCATCTGTAGATGGGATACACCTCCAATGAACATTTCACGCCATTTGCCGTAATTAATAGATTAGCAAAACATTTCACCTTTGTGATCTGTGTGAATAAATCCCAAGATTGCCTTCCTGGACAGATGAAAGGCTATCAAGTGGATTCCTGTCTTGCCCTACCCCACTCTATAGCATGATTTGTGTATACTGTAGTTACACATGTTCCACAAGTACTGATTTGAGCTAGTTATATACTTTAAGCCCAAACCAAGTTTACAATTATTGTACATACTATCAGTGATTATATGTTCCTGTTATTAAAAACTTTTCTTTTCTTGTAAAAATGTAATCTGAATGAAGGATCATACTTTAGTAAGATGGCAAACTTTGAATTTTGATGTGTTTGAAGGCAAAGCTTCTTGAAGGGCAAGGCTGCCAGGGTTGCTCTGCCTGTCAGTCTGATATGTACTCTGAAGCTTGTGAGAATCTTTGCATGATCCTTATATATGTATTTGCTGTTGATCAATACAGCACAGTGACCTGGTTGGCTCAGCATCCATGTCCTGTCTGGCTGGGAATAACAGGAAGCATCTCTTTCTTCTCATCATAATTGAATTGTGCAATGTTTTAAAGCTTTTATGGATCATGGTCTATGTGAATACCTTCATTAGTCACCTGTTGTACTGAACTCTACATTACAATATTGAAATACTTAATACAAATTACTGTAATGGAAAACAAGCCAAGAGCAGCATTTTTCATAATTATTTGTATTCTATTAAACAAAGATTTTCAAGTAAAATATGAACACTAAAAAGTTCTTAGTGGCACAGTCTTCAGTGGCATCTGAAGTTTCACGTAGGGAAGTAATCTAATCTGACCATAATAACATGAACATCAGGTAAAAACCTACATGAAGATTATGCAACAATACTGATCACATTAATGTACTTCCCTATTTTGTCACTCAGTTAGTCTTGGCATAGTAATGGTATGCCAGATTAACTATGTGATTAGATAACAAAGAACACTAGCTCCACTGGTCTTTCAAGTATGAGACAAAGTATAATGGTGTTTATAGGCTTTGGCAGTGAAGTAAATATCTCAATGCCAAGAATGGTCTTGGAACTAAACACCATGAAGAGGCCTGTCTGAAGACCTACAGGAAAGTTCCAAGCATCTTGCTGGCTGCAGTGAACCCATGGTGAGTGAGACAATGGCAGAGAAGAGGCAATCATGAACAAAAGAGAACACATACAGCACAGAAAAATGCCCTCACCAACACATTACTTTATATTCTTAGACACAATGGATTCTTGTAGAATCCCAGTTAGTCACCAAAAGATACCAGGCACCTGTGGCAGTACTTCAACTGTCTTCCACAGCTCTGTCCCAGTTTCCCCACTGTTGGGCAAGTATCTGTCTTAGGAGCATCTCTCTACAATGAGAACACAACAGGAGTCTATAAGCCATTAGGTGACTAACAGTGACAGTAAAACTCATGATACGATGGCCTGTGCTTAGAGTGTGACTGCAAAATGGCATTACTCAGTTGAGTATTTTGCTTATTTAAAATCAAGAGCCATGATGGTGTTTTGTGAGTCTCACAAATCTTTTTCCAGAGTCATTTGCAATGCACAGCTGGGTTTCGACAGGACATGCATTACAGCGCACCAATACTCGTATACATGTCTCAAGGGTGGCTGGAGAAAAGAGTCTAGTGTCTAATGCCTTTACAATGAGGAATGTGATGGGTGTGAGTCAAGTGAAATATGACAATGAAGATGAAGACCTCGAGTAGACAGAAGAATCTTACTCCTGTGGATTAATTTGCAACATTTAACATCAAGCTCTGGCCACACTACAGAATGGGGCATTGTGTCAACCTGCTGGAGGAAGCACGACCACTTGGTCAGGTGACAACACTGCCAGGGCAGCACGATAGAGGAGCAGTAGTTGTAGGCACAACGATACATGAGGGTAGGAGGAACACCAGCTGTATTCATCCACCTCACAGTTATACACGGCAGATGCTATGCACTATGCTATCCTAACGCTGCAGTACTGTGCTCTAGTTACTCACTATAGACAAACGCTGAGTGGTGTGGAAGGCAATCCAGTTCTCTTTCACACAAAAATAGCATATTCTAACATCTGACAAATATACATGGTTACTTTACTGTTATGATATATTATTGGAATTACACTCTACCAAAAATACATATATTTCTGCCAGCAGAAAAATCTATGTAGAGCTATTGATTAAAACTACAGCATACATTCTAAAATGTTAGCTTTATTAAGGCAACTTCACATGAACCCACACCTGATGTTCTTCATAGTGCAAAGACTGAACTCTTGTTGGCTTAGGATTTGTACCTCATTAGTTCGTGTTTCTTACGTATTATCGACAACTTGTATGAAAATACCTCAACATTTTTAAAGCACTTGTACCTATATTATGATGTTAAGGCTAATTTTATCAAGTTAATATTTGAATCAACCATGAGATTTCACCTCAAGGAAGAGAGTAGCTGGGGTACTTCACTGAGGGCATCACGCGACCTTGAATTCAACATTCAATCACTCCCAGTAGACGACAAAATCCAACCAAGCAGACGCCGAAATAAAGACTTACCTGCATCCAATCCTGTGAAGGAGATACTTCATGAGAACAGCAGGCCACAAACGGTGAAAGAACGAGGCAAAACAAGCTAAGATGCCAAACTGGATGTGGCAGGAAGAGCTGAAGGGTTTTCTGATCCACGGTGCAACTGATTCGAAACAGTGAAGGAAAGAAAAAGCTCATGAATAAAGAATCTACTTGGTGGTGTTAAAAAGAGCGTAAGGAATATTCTGGGGGGGGGGGGGGGCTGTAAGCTCATTCTGAGTCTCCATTTGGCGCTAACATTCCTACAATCTGTACTTATCAAGGAAGGTACATGATGACTCATAAGCCTAGCCCCGGTACATCTGTCGATTATGAACCACAATCTCATACTTCAGTTCCTTAACTCGATCACTTGAACGATCTTATATGGAAGTTATTGAGGTTTCCCAGGATGTTCACATGATTTTAATGACAAGTTATAGACTCTGCATCATCAATCATAAAGACACAATGGAAGTCCAAGTAATCATTGAGTAGACTACAGTACGGACCTAAGCGTCCTGTCAACGTGATGCACGTAGGCGCTGAACAGCCAGACCAGTCCCAGGCCAAGATGTACAGTATTAAAAAAAAAGAAGAAAAAAAAAAAAAAAAGAAAGTTTAAAAACTTCATGGTGATGGGCTCATGTGATTTTACCTTCTAATATATGTATATATTCATGATAGCAGTTCTTTCCCTCTCGCTATATAATACACTAGCACACAATACGACACTAATATGTCACGTGGCGGTAATATTTCTCAAGGTGTGATAGAAAAGTAAGAAAATTGACACGGGGACTCCACGGTCACCATTGGTGCAACTCCCCTACGTAGAATGTCATGAAACAACTTTCAAACGTTTTGGCCTTTTCAGGCCTTAATAATTTTTCACTGGCTCTTGCGGACTGGAGTTTTTGAAGATGTTTTCACGATTCTAGTGACAGTTTAAAAATGAGTTTACATCATGTATGAAAAAAATAATCATGAGAAACCGATATATTATCTCCATGGCCTTTGAAAATAGTTTTCCTAATCATACGGACAGACTCTTAAGTTAATGAGGTAAAAATAATGATGAATGTGATTAAGAAGGGTTTTGCACCCTATAATAAGAAAAGGAATAATCGTAAGATTCGTTGAATTTCGTAAAGAGAGAAAAAAACACAAAGGTTGAAAAATCCAATCTAGTAAAACAATCACTGAGTGGCAACACTGTCCTGTGTCAAGAGTCGATCAAAGCCGAAGCCGAAACGAGATGAAACGGTGCCGAAGTATTGCGGAAGAACATTTATTACAAGTATTCTTTCTTTTGCATATGAAATTCAGAAAACAGCAGGATTTCTCTCGATGACGTCAGGGATATGTTGTTTTTAGTATCACATATGATACACCAGCAGCATCTTTATGAACACTGCTGATTACAAGCTTGTTCCCGATGTTAAAGCACAACAAACCGAAGTATCGAGACGGCATGAACACAATATAATGAAGAGTTTGATCCTATAGGAACAGATTCACTACGTATTCGAGAGGCATCAATACACATAAACATTCTCTCTCTCTCTCTCTCTCTCTCTCTCTCTCTCTCTCTCTCTCTCTCTCTCTCTCTCTCTCTCTCTTCGAAGCCAAACAGTGGCTAATGATGGAAAATTCTGGTTAAATATACATACCATCTACTGAGCTCTCTAACAGCCTAGCCATTTAAAAGGAAGAAATGAAAGACTGGCAAGGACGTCTCGAAGTGAGGAGGTGGTTGTGAAAACTGAGGGAAGGTTGGGGATGTTTTGCGAAGATTGCAGGGAGGGACTGTAGGGAGGATGTAAAGGTACGGGGGCTATGACGTGGTTGTGAAGGATGAAGGAGAGGCTGTGGGTGACTGGAAGGAATCATGATGAAGGGAGAAGATGACATGGAGCTTTGAGTGAATGGGTTTTGTAATGGTGAGGAGTTAAAGGCGAGGAAATATCCTTGGTGGGTAGACATGAGATTATGAAAGGTAAAAAGGAGACTGTGAGAAACAGAGGTGTGGAAGAGATTGTGAAAGGTAAGAAAGGCTTTGATGAACTAGGATAGGAGACGTAGGAAGGTATAAAAAGAGTTAAGTCAGAAACTGCGAGGGATTCAAGTAAAGGAAAAAAACTCGTGAATAGAGAGATAAACTGGGGTAAGAAATGAAAAAGAAGGTATGAATAAAAAGGAAAGATCATGAGTGGGAAAAGAAAGACAAACGATAATCATGTTAGGAATAATTGTGGATGATAAATGAGAGACTGAAATGAGAATTGTGAAAGGTTAGGAAGTACTATAACAGTTTCTGAGTGGCGATGAGTAAATAGAGGCGCTGTGAGGTTACTGTGATAAGTTGTAGACTTTGAAGGGCTATGAAGGCTTGAGAGTCGCTGTGCTTGACGTGAGAGCTGCTGCTACTAGAGGTGGCTACAAGCAGTGGTGCGGCCGGGCGTTCCCTGCACAAACAAGGAAGCCATCGCGAGCCTCCTCCATGTCACAAGTGGACACAGTCGGTTAAGAGAGAGCAGGATGAGCGCCGCTGCCTCGACTTCACCTGCCAACAGAAAGTTGTTACGAGTTACGATAATCAACACTACTAAAAAAAATCTTATTCGTAAAACATTGTGTGTGTGTGTGTGTGTGTGTGTGTGTGTGTACATACAAAAAAATTCACTTTTGTAGAAAAATATGAACCTAATTAGCATGGTTTTGATTAAAAGGTCTGAAATAATTTTGTCATATACGATTTCTGAATAATAATAATAATAATAATAATAATAATAATAATAATAATAATAACAACAACAACAACAATAATAATAATAATAACAATAATAATAATAATAATAATAATAATAATAATAATAATAATAATAATGATAAAAACAACAATAAAAACAATAATAATGATAATGATGATAAAAATAATAATGATAACAATAGTGATAGTAATAATTATGATGATAAAAAATAATAATAGTAATTCAAAATCATAGTAATAATAATAATAATAATAATAATAATAATAATAATAATAATAATAATAATAATAATAATAATAATAATAAAAATTATAGTAAGTGATAGTAATGATTATGATGATGACAATAAAAATACTAATAGTAATTTATAATAATAATAATAATAATAATAATAATAATAATAATAATAATAATAATAATAATAACAATTATAATAATGATAATAATGATAATAATAATAATAATAATAATAATAATAATAATAATAATAATAATAATAATAATAATAATAATAATAATGATAATATTAATAATAACAATAATAATAATAACAATGGAGAACAATGACAATAATAACAACATACACCGCCACCACTAATAAGTCAGCAAACAACGGACTCAAACTCCTCCTAACCACAGAAGAATCCAGGAAATACAAGAACATCCCTTAATGGAATCGTACTCTCCCTGAAGCCTATAACAATGCCAACCTTTCATACCCAACATTCCCTGAGCAACGTCAACAAAAATGAAATAACTCCATGATATTTTTCTCGGCGAGTTAGTCTGTTGGAAACTGGAAGAGAATTTAATTAGTGTCGAAATTGCTATCGCGGTTTCTCACGTAAATACGCAGAGGAAGTCATGGAGAAAGGTTTCCTAATTACCAGACATGGCTGATCTTTTTCCTCCGATATTCCAATTTACATCAGTATCCCTTTTAACAGCTTCATTACTCCTGTTTTCTGTTCGTCTTGTCATGCTATGTAGCTGAAAGGTTGTTTCGACTCTCTCTCTCTCTCTCTCTCTCTCTCTCTCTCTCTCTCTCTCTCTCTCTCTCTCTCTCTCTCTCTCGACAATTTTTAAAGGCCACAGTGGTTGTCAGGCGGATTTTCAATACTTTTCTGTTAATAAGGTTAATAAGTAAAAATATCTATCTGTCACTAAGATGATATAAAAATCTTTAAAGATCCTATTATCTGTTGAAGCCTCTTCTTAAAACCATAAAAAAAACACATTACAAAATCCAGGTCACTTTAAAGAGACAACCTCTCGAATATAGTGTCAGAATATTCTCTCTCTCTCTCTCTCTCTCTCTCTCTCTCTCTCTCTCTCTCTCTCTCTCTCTCTCTCTCTTACGTGGAATTGGCGCTAAAGCAAGAGAGCGTTGGAGGCAGGCCGCGGGTGGGGGAGGTGACCAGATTGATGGGCACGCTCTCCGTCAGCAGGTACCATTGCGTGACAGGTCGCCGCGGGCACTCCAGCATCTCCAGCCAGTGGTCACGGCCCGGCCCGATCACCTGAGGTCCGATCACCACCACGCCCAGCAGCTCATTGGCGCCCAGTCTGCAATGAGGAGGGTTGGGGTAGGGGGTAATAGTATGGATGGTGGTGGTGGTGGTGGTGATGGTGTGGTGAATTGTGTGTGGTGGTGGTGGTGTGGTGAGTTGTGTGTGGTGGTGATGGTAGTGTTGTTGTTTTTGTAGTTGTTGTTATTGTAGTTTGTGGTATTACATTATAGTAAAAGTAGAAGTAATTGGTGATAGTAGTGGTGGTGATATTATTATTAGCAGTAGTATTATTATTCTGTTCAAGAGGTTTACAAACAAACATCTCCGCTATTTCCTCTCAGTAGAAGACGGAATTCTGTATTCGTGCACTCTACATACAGCTCTTCATTGTTTCTTGGATAACACAAAGTACATTTCCTTTGATGTATGAAAACGATGAAATCACAAACTAGAGCAAGTGTTTTATGACTTGAGCACAAAAGTAACACAAGCACGCCTACATTTTTGGAAGAAAACGTACGATGCTATAAGTAAAAAGGGCATCTTCAAAATCAAATAAATCCTTCCACAACGCTGGTGACTCGTTTCAATGAAAAGAAATCTTGACCCGAGTGGATTGAATGGGACAGGGATAACACCGCCAATGGAGAGATCAACACCCTCAGGTGGGGTGGCAGCAGTATTGGTGCCACGTCAATTTGTCATAATGGGGAGAGAGAGAGAGAGAGAGAGAGAGAGAGAGAGAGAGAGAGAGAGAGAGAGAGAGAGAGAGAGAGAGAGAGAGAGAGAGAGAGAGAGAGAGAGAGAGAGAGAGAGAGAGAATTTCCATAAGGAGACAGACGCTCAAGTAAAGGAATATAATTAGCGTGTGGAAGACAAGATCCATGAGTCACCAAGTTTCAGCAAACCTTCCGCCAGTGGCTCGGGAAGCCTTCACTGAATAAAGGTGAACTCAGCGCCTGACGTGTCTCCATCTCACAGGGAAGCCATGTCTCTACAGTCGACGAATAGTTACAGTTGGCGGTGGATGATGGTGGGAAGGAGAGAGGGTGGAAGGTGTTTAGCGGGAGTGCAAAGAAAATCACGTTTTTTTTGGGGGGGATAGGCTATGTTAGATTAAGATAGGTTATGTTGCTATCTAATTTGATGTAACTTAGACTATCGTAAATTACTAAGCTAACCTAGCCTAGCCCTAAATTAATCTACACTAGCCTGTCTTCATCTTAACGTACCTTACCTTTCATGTTATTTCGTACCCAACCAAACTTAACCTGACAACCCAACACGCACAAAACAGTTCTGGCGGCTAACTTTCACGTGATCTCCTTCCTTCCTTGATCCTCTATACAAAGTCACCAAAATAAACAAGCATTGGAAGTCAGCAGGAATTCTGATTAACTTTACCTGAACAACAGAGTTCGGATAACTTTCGTGACCACTTGTTGAAAATGTGCGTCTGACAGGAGAGAGGAAGAGACGAGGACTGTGTGTGGGACTCTCTCTCTCTCTCTCTCTCTCTCTCTCTCTCTCTCTCTCTGCAGCGTCAGTAGCATTGCGATCTATTTAGGGATGGGAGCAACCTACACCAGGGGAACACAGTCCGAGCGCTGAATAACTGAATAGATGCTTGTACCTTGATTGCCCGAGAGAGAGAGAGAGAGAGAGAGAGAGAGAGAGAGAGAGAGAGAGAGAGAAAGAGAGAGAGAGAGTGTTTCGGTCAAGTTGGCTTCCGTCCATTACAAGTTAGGACAAGGATATCACAGATTTCACAACTGTCTTCAGCGTTGATTATAAATTCCATCTGGTTTGTCCACGCATTCACTTCACGGCAACTTCCTATCCTTGTCCTGTATTTCAGCCTTTACTCATCCTATGTTGTGATCTTTAATGTAGATAGGATGTAGTTTATTGTAAACGCTATTGCAATTTGCTCTTCATGAAACTACGCGGATTTTTTTGTTCTATGTTCAATATCTATTTCACTGCACATTTCTTATTTCAGTGTATAAAATGCCTCTATAGTCCTTCTCTCTTCTCTCTCTCTCTCTCTCTCTCTCTCTCTCTCTCTCTCTCTCTCTCTCTCTCTCTCTCTCTCTCTCTCTCTCTCTCTCTCTCTCTCTCTCTCTCTCTCTCTTATAGTTTAGCTTATTAGCATTGTAGTAATTAACAAGTACTATATACAGCGTCGAAAATAATTTTCCCGACCCCTTCTATGCACTAATGTCGGTCCGCGACTTGATCATCTGATTCTGCCACACAGGAAGTGAAATCAGTCTTATCTGGCTAACGTTGGGGATCACACCTGGCGGCTACGCTCCTCTGCACAGAACCAGTTTTAATCTAATATCTCTCCTGTATCTTGTCCGCCGTTCGCCTAGCCTAGTGGTTGGATCTGGTGGCTGCGCTTCACTGTATATTAGTTTCTGTACAACATACTGCAGCCTTCCATCACGTGTATCCTTACACATTGAATACCATAAAAATCAGTATTCCAAAAGAAAATATGTATACTGTTCTTTGTCTCTTCTTTGTGTTCTCTTGTGTTCCATGCATTTAGTCAACAAGTATACTGTTGTTTGATCATACTTCATATTTCTTTATTTATCCTGGATCTCTTCACATAGTGCCAATAAATATGTATACTTTCCCTTTCTCGTCTTCTTTTTGCTTGATAATTCTTTAAATTACTTTATTTATCCTGTATCTCTTTACATACAATAAATATGTATACTTTTCCTTTCTCGTCTTCTTTTGTGGTCTATTTATTGGCTGCTTGTTCCTCTTTCATATCCCTTCATATTCCATTTACCTATCCTGTCTCTTTAACTTTACAGCTTAACAAACCCATAAGGACCAACAAGAATACAATTAGTTTATCCATCCTTTGTGTTCCTTTACACTACACCAGGTCTCTCTCTCTCTCTCTCGCCAACCTGTTCTCGCCACTGTGTCTGGCCTTGGGTTGCAATACACGAGTCGCAGGCACCTGACCTAATGAGGCTGGTTGTCCTTCCCTTTAAGTCGGTCGATAAATGGATTTGAGGGGAATGTAAACTTCGGTAACGACGCAGACGCCACCAGGGGTTGCAACTCCTGGAGACAAAGGAACCGAGCCTCTCGCTTCTGTCAGGAGCAAGAAGAGGGAAGGAAGGATCGAGGAGGATAATCAAGAGTTGTAGTGAAATATTGTATCCTTCTTGCTTGCCTTCCGTGTTTTCGTCTTTAAATAAATGTATCTGTCTCGCCATCTGACGTGCGTGTTGTTATTCTTTATATTCCTTTGAAGAACACTAGAAAGCATCACGAAGGATGCAAGGAAGGGCTGGGGAAGATGCGAGGAAGGAACGAGTAGGATTCAAATACTAAAAGACTTCAGTGAAATTTTTCTGATGCACTTTGAACTTGAAACTCTGAGCTTAGCTTCATACGACGGGAGAAATGAGATGGTCCTTTGTCTGCAGTATGTCCAACACACACACACACACACACACACACACACACACACACACACACACACACACACACACACCCCTGGGCAAATATAGATATGAAGACGCGATGATCTCTCTCCCTCTCTCGCTCTCTCTCTCTCTCTCTCTCTCTCTCTCTCTCTCTCTCTCTCTCTCTCTCTCTCTCTCTCTCTCTCTCTCTCTCTCTCAAACACACACACACACACACACACACACAAACACACACACACACGGGACAAGAAGTTTGTGAGCGAAGGTAGTTAGTTAATACATATAGTGGTTGAGAGAAGAGTCGTGGTTGTCTACCACTACAGTGACACAATGGCCGGAAGAAAACTAAACCAAGTGTGGGGAAAAATTATTGGAAATACCACAAAAAAAAAAAAAATACAGATAATGGTTTCCCATACTCTATCGAATAGCTTAAGTCTTTTTATGGAAGTAAAAAAGTTTTTATTCAAATCCTGAATAGAGAATTACCAAGATTCACACATGTGGTTTACAAACTTATTCAGGAGAAACTCAAACCTTTAAACAATAATAATAATAATATTAATTATAATGATAATAGTAATAATAATAATAATAATAAGAAGAAGAAGAAGAAGAAGAAGAAGAAGAAGAAGAAGAATGATAATAATAGTAATGATAATAATAATAATAATGATAATAATAATAATAATAATAATAATAATAATAATAATAATAATAATAATAATAATAATAGTAGTAGTAGTAGTAGTAGTAGTAGTAGTAGTAATGATAATAACAACAACAACAATAATAATAATAATAATAATAATAATAATAATAATAATAATAATAATAATAATGATAATAATAATAATAATAATAATAATAATAATAATAATAAAGCTACATATCAGTACTACAAAGAATAGACGTCATCTTTCTAAGGGACAGACTAAATGTAAACAGACATCCAGAAAAACAGAAAGATGTAAATTTATTGATTGAAATGGATAACTTTAACAAAGAAATGAGCGAAGACCAATGAACAGCTATTATAAACAATGAGAAGAACTCCATCAGTGTTGAAAGCTTCCTAAGGACGAAAGATACACAGGAATAGAGAACACCACGTAGAAAACACTCCAATATGGCCTGTGGCACGTGCATTTGATAGCAGATTAGTGGCAATGCAGCACAAGTGTGGCGAGAAAGGACATACCTGGAAAGTGAGCTCAACCACACTGAACCACATGAATATTAAGGGGAGAGAGAGAGAGAGAGAGAGAGAGAGAGAGAGAGAGAGAGAGAGAGAGAGAGAGAGAGGGTTGGAAAGATTATGGAAGGGTTCAGTTTTGGGCGTCTTACTACAAGGTCACTCACTGCGGTGGTCAGAATCAACCCGCCACTCTCACTTTCCCTCGCTGTGGTTGTCGCTCTTCTCTTGACAATCGCCTTACAAAACACTCAACAGATTTGCAGCAGATCGGACGCCTTAACTACCCTCTTCACTACTGGGACACATTTTCATCACGAGTTTTGTGTGTGATTAGACGGTTTTATTGGAAGAGTCTATGGCGGTGATTAATGGTCAGAGTCTGTACTGTTTGAATCCCCCACGTGAGTTTTTAAAGCTGTAAAAAATCGATTAATAACAAGCAGAATAAAAATGAAAATGTGTCCCAGTACTGAAGGAGTTAAGAATGAGGGAGAAAAAAGCGCAAAATAAAAGGAAGTGCGGTAAATTACTGACCAATACGGCGCTTTACGAAAGCGCGGATTGGCATATCAAGAGCGCAACAAACGTTGCTGATATATTGCTATCAAAAGCGCGGCAGAATCTTAAGTCAAAAGCGCGTTTTATCACTCACCTCCAAGTCCGATTGTTCAAACGTTCATTAACGCTCGGTCACCTCTTCCGTTAGCCAGATGATATCATCTGTTGCCCCCTCCTTACCACGGGGAGGTGGAAGTAGGATTTTTAATGACCTGGCAAGAGGACATACACTAATGGAATATAATGCCCATTACACAATCCATGTGTATGGTGTATAATTGTAGAAGAATTTCGGACAGCTCTAGAAGATCCCATCAACGAAGATCTCTTCAGCAGTGTTCACCAGAAATGCAAGATTAGGAATACATGAAATGATAACCATACCAGAATATGGATTATTTTCAAGAACGAAATCTTCACCTTTGGTCGTAGTAGTATTCATAGAATTTAAAGCACGATGTACTTCCTCACGAGTTTTAGGCAATACAGGATACGCTTTCATTTTCATGGTTATGCTCCAAATCAACCGGAACACTGGCAGTCACTGTGTTGTCTGTTCTAAGTCTACCTTTAAATTTCTTGTTCGTACATCTCCAAGACACTCGCTGTGGTCTCGGTGAACACTGTGTGAAGCATTATGACACACCGAATAATTCTCAATGACACAGCAAGTGAACAGATTAACC
>CM035190.1:5909599-5915001 GCA_020233015.1 Callinectes sapidus | reverse complement strand
ACGAGGATAAAGAAGGGGAGAGAGACAATGAAAGGCAATACTTGGTCAAAGAGAAAGAGAGTAAAGAAAGAAAGAAAGAAAGAAAGAAAGAAAGAAGAGGAAGCGGAGGGAGAAAAATAAAAGGTACCGTGAAAAAAAGACAGAATAACGAAAAAGTTAAGAAAGGTTTGAAATATCGGAAACAAGAGAAGGAGGAGGAGGAGGAGGAGGAGGAGGAAGAAAGGGAAAAAAATCGGTGGAAATACGACACAAAAAAAAAAATTAAAAAAAGAAAGGAAAATGGAGAGGTCGAGAAAAATTAAAAAGAAAAAATATTGAGACAACGAGAATGAACGAAAAGAAAATAGAATCATAAATAAAAAGTGGAAGAGAAAAGAAAAGAAAAAAGAAAAGAAAGAAAGAGAAAGGAGAAGAAAGAAAAGTTAAGAGACAATAGGTACCAACAATGACGAGAGAGAGAGAGAGAGAGAGAGAGAGAGAGAGAGAGAGAGAGAGAGAGAGAGAGAGAGAGAGAGAGAGAGAGAGAGAGAGAGAGAGAGAGAGAGAGAGAGAGAGAGAGAGAGAGAGAGAGAGAGAGAATCATTCGAACACTTAAGCATTTATTAATAACTAAGGGTTACCCTGATACAACAATTACAAATAATTTTATACAATTACTTTCCGTAAATACACTCTCTCTCTATCTATCTATTTATCTATCTATCTATATCTATCTATCCATCTATCTTTCCTTTTTATGTCGTATAAAAGCCGTGATATATGTTACAGTATAGCGATTTTAATGGCAGTTGGTCAGTTAAGTGAGTGTGTTGCTTCTTCTTACCAGTGTATTGACATTGGCGGTGACGGAAAGGGGAATGCCAGGATCTCCATCATGTGGTGTGTGTGTGTGTGTGTGTGTGTGTGTGTGTGTGTGTGTGTGTGTGTAAGCCTGGCATCGGGTGTGGCAAATGTTACGATAATCATTATAGCGGTAACAATCTCGCTTCAGTCAACCTTACTCACCTCATCATAACATCCTTCTCCTGTCTTCCTTTCTATTTTCTTTTTTTTCTTTCAACATACACACTTGAGTTGAAAATTATCTGGAAGGCATTGGAAGTTCACTGGATATTGACAGAAAGACGCAAGACTACACATAATAAACACAGAAGAAAAATATACACAGACGGAAGATTGACGGGAAAAGACGGAGAATTTCATGCAAAATATTACAGACTCCTAACTAATACGAGGTGGGAACGTAAGAAAAAGAGACATAAAATAGTCAGGAAGTAAATGGAAATGGAAGGAACCTTGACAGTATTAAACAGAAATACGTGAAATGAGTGAAAAAAAAAAATACAACATGGCCAAATTGAATAAACGGAAACTTAAAGAAAACGAGACAGGATGGAGAGAGAAAATGGATGAAGAATTAACAAGAAATGGACAGAAATTAAAACATATGAGAAAACTAAACTAGATTTTGAGAGAAATTATGGAAACTGAACGAGAATATAGGAAAATGTACGAGATATGATTATGAAAATAATGATAACAACAATAACAACAACAACAACAACAACAACAACAACAACAACAACAACAACAATTATGGTAATAATAACAATAATAATAATAATAATAATAATAATAATAATAATAATAATAATAATAATAATAATAATAATAATAAAACAGGAAAAGAGAAACCCGAAATGTGCGTCTTACTTTTAATTAAATTTTGTCCGTACCACTAAGCCACAGAGAGAGAGAGAGAGAGAGAGAGAGAGAGAGAGAGAGAGAGAGAGAGAGAGAGAGAGAGAGAGAGAGAGAGAGAGAGAGAGAGAGCGGGAGAGTAGTGGGGGGGGGGGGGAAGGGGGATGGAGCAACGGATCAGTGTATTCAGACTAATCTAGATTCTGTCCCCATTTTTAAGACCAAATTGGAAAGTTTACCTGGAATACTTTGATATTTGTATGATTCTAAAAATAGAGGACAGGGAGGAGGAGGAGGAGGAGGAAGAGGAGCAGGAGGAGGAGGAGGAGGAGGAGGAGGAGGAGGAGGAGGAGGAGGAGTACATACATAGGAATACATAATAAAGACGAGTGACAGAAGGCCTTGCCACCTATACCGAGGTCACTCATTCAGGGAGGAGGAATAGGAGAAGGGGGGGGGTGTTATAGGGAAAAGGCAAAGGGCTGAGGAATATATAGACGGTATAAAAGAAAGACAAAATATCTGAAAACAAAACAAAGAAATAATAATCTAAATACTAAACAAACAATCTGATAAAAACAAAAAGAGATGTATGTGTGAATCAGAATAAACACTAACGAAGAATATAACAGCAACAGCAACAACAACAACAACAACAACAACAACAACAACAACAACAACAACAACTGTCGCATAGCTAGCTAGACAGATAGATAAATTACCACAATTAGGAGACAGACAACGTTACTGACCTCCACCTTCTTAAAGACAATTTGATGGCAAAGTTTCGCCAACAACACACAAACTTCTCAAAGCAACTGTTGGAAGTCACGTGGATCTGAAACAAGTTACCGAATGCAGATATTAACAGTGGAAGACGACAAGAAGAAGAAGAAGAAGAAGAAGAAGAAGAACAACAACAACAACAACAACAACAACAACAACAACAACAACAACAACAACAACAACAACAACAACAACAATAGGTAAAACGAGAAGAAAAGGAGAAAAAGATAAAAGAAGAAGAAGAAAAAGAAAAACAGTGGAAGAGGAGGAAGAGGCGAAGCAAACAGAGCAAAAATAGAAATGGAGAACAGGCAGAATATACTAATATGAAACACATAAATTAGTAGATTTCAGCCTTGCCTCACTTCCATATATATATATATATATATTTTTTTTTTTTCTTTTTTTAATCTTTGAAGTCTGACTTGGATACGAGGATAATTTGACCTGGCTCGAGTTTTTGGCCTAACGACGTGGTGTGGCTCCAAATGTTATTAGATTTCCCCCCGAGCTGTTTATTTAATATTCACAACAGTTGGCGCGGAAACATTAAGATTTCGTCCTTCTAATGTTAATATCCCTCGTGTGTTATTAATACTTTGATGTCACACTGATGTTTCTCATGTCATTTATCACTTGACTAATTTCTTGGATATGCTAATGTAGTTTGGGACGGTTTTCTGTTATGTTTGTATATTAATCTTTTCTATCTTTATATTTTTATTTATTTATTTTATTTATATATTTCTTACTTTATCTTTATTTTTTTGCCTTATTTGTATTTGAAACAGTTTTGATCTCTCGTATTAGGATTATTTTCAAGTTTCGCTGGGAATGTTAGTTAGGTTAGCAAAGATGTTCTGTCTCTCTCTCTCTTCTAACTATTTATTTATTTATTTATTAGTTTCATTGCGACAAACATAACGCTTCCGTCTTTCTTAAGGATTATTCTCAAAACCGGCAGAGATTATTTGTCAGTTCTCATGAATATGTTTCTCATTAATGATGAGCCTATCATGAAATATTTGAGATATGAACAGGGTGACTTCAGATTATTTTTATTACTGCAAACATTACCTTAAACCGACACCTTTTTACCGCTCTGAATCATTTATTGTGGCAAGAAATCTTTTAACACCCGTTCCTGTTATCTTGCTCAGTAATTTAGGCGGCAGTATGCAGTACCTTCAACAACCACACATGCAAAACACAAATCCCTCTGATGTTCCTTTCCACCAAAGCACTACAACACAAAACAATACTGAAATAAATGCTGAAAGAGTCAATGCTCTGTAAATCCGCGTGACCACCAATTGTAACGTACGAAGAAGACACGAATTACGACTCTGAACAACTGCAGATGAGCTCCGTGAGACGTCTTAGTAGTAGATGCGTGCGAGGAAGCAACTCAGGCTGAAGGAGTGCCGCTGGGGACGGACAATTCCACACAGATTATGAACCACTGCCCGCGCCGGATTACTTAATATTCAATCTTAGCACGGCTCGATGTATGTTATCTTGCAGCACAGGGTAACACACAAGAAGGGTTTATTTGTCTTAAGCACGACCAGCAGTTGCGTCTCTCTCTCTCTCTCTCTCTCTCTCTCTCTCTCTCTCTCTCTCTCTCTCTCTCTCTCTCTCTCTCTCTCTCTCTCTCTCTCTAACTGGCTGCAGTAAAATGCCTTGTGTTTTCTTGGTCCATCGTTCTTAAATGCGGCGTTCTCAAATTACTGTTATTTTCATAGTGTACAGAGATTACTATTTTGGTTCTTATATCTATTCGACCAGCAGCTGCGTCTCTCTAATTATCCCGTGTGTTTTCCTCTTCTTTTTTCATGTTATTAAGTATATAATGTTCTTTCATTTTAATTGCTTTCATATCCCTTCTTGTATTTTATTTCCTTTTCTTTTTCTTTCTTTTTTTACTATTGTGGTAAGTACAAAATCCTTATTGCATTAACACCGGGCTAATTATGGAATACTCTTGAAAACTCTAATGGCATGACTGGAACAAGTTGAAAGTAGTTAGATCCTTAAATGCTTCGTTCTCTGTGAAGGAATGTTTTCAAATGCCGCGGATATCATTACTCAGTTTCTCATTAGTGCGTAAGTGGCGCCATAAAACTCTTGTCTTGGTTATTCAGTTATTTACTATTATTTTTATTTTACGTATTTATGTTCTATTGTTCATTTGTTTAGTTATTTATCTATTTATTTTTCTATTTATGTATCTGTCTGTCGATCTATCTGTTTATCTATCTATTTGTCTATCCATCTACCTCTCTATCTATCTACCTATCTGTTTATTTAGACTTTTGATAATGCATGTCATCCACTCAGCCATGATAAATAAGTTGTTATGATTAGTTAATGGTGCATCAACATTCAATATTTCTTAACAGATACACAGACAGGCGCGCGCGCGCGCGCGCGCACACACACACACACACACACACACACACACACACACACACACACACACACACACACACACACACACACACACGGACGAACGGACAAACATAGATGGTTAGTGGGCGGAAAACAATAATTTTTGCACTGTCTCCCCTTCCTGCACGGCCGAGGAGGCAGACAAGAAAGAAGTACAAAGAAATCGACAAACTGAAAAACAAGACGGTAGAAAAAACAAACAATACATAGCTACCCTCACACACACACACACACACACACACACACACACACACACACACACACACACACCTTTCTCCCCTTAGTCTCACACACCTCACCACATTTTCCTTTCTTTTTCCCTTTCCCATTTTATCTTCTTTTTTTTTCTTTCTTTCTTTTATCCAGGCACTGCATCGTATTCGTTTTCTCTGTAACAATAGACGCCCACCATTTTATGAAGAGCCCCACCACATCTAAGCCACCAGAGACATGCTTCATTCATG
>CM035190.1:5904599-5907099 GCA_020233015.1 Callinectes sapidus | reverse complement strand
AAATATGAAGAATCAACATACCCAAAAGGCACAAATATGTCTCATAATAACGCACACACACACACACACACATGGACTCACTCACAGTTTCACACACGATATAATTCACATTTCTTAAAGCTCGGAGTAATTTCTTTCCCTAAATATGAAGATTTAAATATTTTCAGCTCTAGTCGCAATTTCTTGTGAGCACTCCCTCCCCATTGGTATTTCTGAGGGAGATATCACCGACTGCAGCTGGAACACGCGACACTCTTTCACCCTTCACCAGTAAGAAACACTCCCATCCTTCACCAAAATATGGAAGTCACTAATCACTAGACAACAGTTAATGAGCAACCTATACATCATCATCATATACAACAATAATAATGACCACCACCGCTACTACTACTATTATTATTAATATAGCTAAGATTGAGAAGAAAGAATAAGGAGTATCGAAATTTAAAGAAAGGGAAAGAAGGATATTAGGAGTGAGATAATGAAAATAACTAAACTGATTATTATATGTGAGATTATAAGAATAAGGACGAGGTAATTCTATACTTTTTAACACTATTGCACCACAGCACCACCTTTACATTAACGTGGAAAAAAAAGTAGAGAGGGAAAACTGTGAAAACGAGAAGATAAAAGGAAAACATGATTGTGTTCGTGTGTGTGTGTGTGTGTGTGTGTGTGTGTGTGTGTATGTTGAAGTGTAGTGAGTCGTGAAAAAAAAAAAAAAAAACACGCATGAAAACAAATATTACAGGTAAAAAAAAATGCAGCATTCAAAAATCATACCCCCAAAAATGTGCTATCAGTAAAAAAGTGGAATAATGTTACTGGAAAATCCATCACAAATTCTTAACTATGTAATAATGACACAGCGAGAGAGAAAAATATATTAGTATTTTTATAAACGAAAATGTCGGTAAGGTAGTTTTTTGTTTTGTTTTGTTTTTTTATATAGGAAGGGTACCAGTAGTAGTATATTTATGTAATTTAGATTAAATATGAGAAAGTCAGTAAGGAAAGGATAATTGAAATTTGATTATGGTGATTTAGAACAAATAAAGGCAATGAAAGAAGTAATGAAGGTGGAAAAATCTCACAAAGGAAAACGAATCTTTTCTATTCTTCTCTTTTCTTTTGTCAAAACGTTAAGGTAATAAAACTATTCCTATGTCAACTTAAGATTTATCAACTACCTTCACTACTTAGTGTGTCCATAAAACTATCTCACTATGAAGGAAAATCTGGTAAACACAAAGCCGCTAAGGTTAAGTTCAGTCAGAGAAATTAAGATAAGGTAAAGAGGTAACGTAAAAATAAGTTAAGCTAAGTGAGGTAAGTTATGGTGATCTGAGCTAGGGAATAGGTAAGTTAGGTTAAGGTAAAGCAATGTTAGTTTACGTAGGTTATCCAAGTTAGTTATAGTAAAAGTAAATTAAGGTAAGATAGAAAGGTAATATAAAAGCAAGTTACTTCTCCCCAACTATAACGAGCATGTAGGATCCCCCGTGAATCCTGCGTAATATGAAACCGTGTGATTAATCTAGACGGCGGTTCCCTTCGTGCTAACATGTGCTGCCTTCATAAAAGTGTGTAGGGTGAAAAATACGTGAACCCTGCCAAACCAAGCCTGCACTTAATGTCACCCTCCTCTCCTTATCCCCCCCCCCTCTCTCTCTCTCTCTCTCTCTCTCTCTCTCTCTCTCTCTCTCTCTCTCTCTCTCTCTCTCTCTCTCTCTCTCTCTCTTCTTACCTCCTCTTTCCCTTCATCCTTTAATCTTCCTCTTTTCTCTCTTTGCTCACTTTTTTTCTTCCTTTCCTTTCTCTCCTTATCTCTTCCTCCCTTTCCTTTCCTCCTCTTTCCCTTCATCTCTATATCTTCCTCCTTTTTTATCTTTTGTCTCTTTTTTTCTTCCTTTCCTTCCTCTCCTTATCTCTTCTTCCCTTTCCTTTCCTCCTCTTTCCCTTCATCTCTATATCTTCCCCCTTTTTTATCTTTTGTCTCTTTTTTTTCTTCCTTTCTTTCCTCTTCTTATCTCTTCCTCCCTTTTCTTTCCTCCTCTTTCCTTTCATCTCTATATCTTTCTC
The DNA here is from genome assembly GCA_020233015.1 of Callinectes sapidus. Lineage (NCBI taxonomy): Eukaryota > Metazoa > Arthropoda > Malacostraca > Decapoda > Portunidae > Callinectes > Callinectes sapidus. The sequence continues at coordinate 5,905,011 of CM035190.1, read as the reverse complement.
TTTTCTCTCTTTTCTCACTTATTTTCTTCCTTTCAACTTTTTTTTCTTTTCCTTCCCTCCTCTCCTTTATATCTTTATCTGTACCTTCTACTCTCTCTCTCTCTCTCTCTCTCTCTCTCTCTCTCTCTCTCTCTCTCTCTCTCTCTCTCTCTCTCTCTTCTCTCGGTAAGTTTCTCCCCGTCACGCTTCATTATTACCTTTTTTCCAACCAATTAGTGTAATTCGGGAAGACTTAAGTGTGTCTTGTGCGTCTGCTTGTCATTCTGTCTGTTTGGTCTCTGGTTTGTGTCTCTCCCGAATCTGTGTCTGGCTTGACTTTTTGGCGTTTCTCCCATACCGGACTTGTTACATGTTCTTCGTTTATTGGTTCGCCTGTATTGTAAATATGTATGTTTTTTTTTTTTTTTTTTTT
>CM035190.1:5887733-5904499 GCA_020233015.1 Callinectes sapidus | reverse complement strand
GAGAGAGAGAGAGAGAGAGACGAGAGAGAGAGAGAGAGAGAGAGAGAGAGAGAGAGAGAGAGAGAGAGTCGATAGATGCTTACGTAGACCACTTTAACTTCCCTTAAGAAATGTAGAAAATAAAATCATAAATGCCACGAACAGGTTTCTCTTCACACTCACACGCTACAACACTTGGAGTCAATAACATGCTTTGGATCCTCTCCCTCCTCCATCCAAATTAATGAACAAACGTCAACTAATTAATTAACCCTCGTTAACAATCCTAGTTATTTTTTACTGTTCTTCTTTGTTTTGTTTTTGTTTTTCTGTTTTGTGTACCCTACGTAGCGAGCTCAGAGCTCATAGAACGATCTTCGGGTAGGGCTGAAACCACATCACACACCACACACCGGGACGGCGAGGCCACAACCCCTCGAGAGTTACATCCCGTACCTACTTGCTGCTAGGTGAACAGGGGCTAGATACACATTAAGAGGCTTGCCCATTTGCCTCGCCGCGCCCGGGATTCGAACCCGGGCCCTCTCGGTTGTGAGCCGAGCGTGCTACCACTACACTACGTGGTGTGTGTGTGTGTGTGTGTGTGTGTTCTTTTTCCAATCAATGTTGCAGACTCCTTGTTGTACTATTACCCTATTTCATAAAAACGTCACTGAAGACCTATTCCTCCTTGACAAGAACCTATCAGATGACCACTAGCTACTCGTGAAGAACACTCCAGAAAAGACCAATGACTCCAGCTAAAGCCTGTTAAGCTGTCATTACAATTACATAAACGCCTTTCAAAATTTGCTCCATTACCATTAAAACCCTGACGACTAAATACGCAGGTAACTTTATCAGTGAATAAACATAGATGATGCTCATACCAGATTACACTTATCATGTACCAGTCCTCGTTATCTTCTCCATTATAACCACAGACACTTGCCTTATCTCTACCAAGCGATGCATTCGTCTCACCTTATACTCTTTACTATGCAGCTGAACCCACTAACTCTCTCAATATTGTGGTATTTCATTTTCTTTCCTCATCAAGATGTGTGTGTATTCATTGTCGCGGTCGCCTGCTGGTCACCCAGCCAGCCTTTTCCCTACAGAGCTCAGAGCTCATAGACCTATCTTTGTCTAGGGCTGAGACCACATCACACACTACACACCGGGACAGCGAGGCCACAGCCCCTCGAGTTGCAACCCGTACCTATTTGCTGCTGCAAAATGAATAGGGGTTAGATATACATTAAGAGGCTTGCCCACTTGCCTCACAACGCCCGGGACTCGAACCCGGGCCCTATCGGTTGTAAGCCGAGCGTGCGAACCACAACACTACGCGCTGCGTTACGGTGTGTTACGCGGTGTTGTCTCTGTGTGTGTGTGTGTGTGTGTGTGTGTGTGTGTGTTTTCCCATCAATGTTGCATACTCCTTGTTTTAGAAAAACGTCACTGAAGACCTATTCCTCCTTGACAAGAACCTATCAGATGACCACTAGCTACTCGTGAAGAACACTCCAGAAAAGACCAACGACTCCAGCTAAAGCCTGTTAAGCTGTCATTACAATTACATAAACGCCTTTCAAAATTTGCTCCATTACCATTAAAACCCTGACGACTAAATACGCAGGTAACTTTATCAGTGAATAAACATAGATGATGCTCATACCAGATTACACTTATCATGTACCAGTCCTCGTTATCTTCTCCATTATAACCACAGACACTTGCCTTATCTCTACCAAGCGATGCATTCGTCTCACCTTATACTCTTTACTATGCAGCTGAACCCACTAACTCTCTCAATATTGTGGTATTTCATTTTCTTTCCTCATCAAGATGTGTGTGTATTCATTGTCGCGGTCGCCTGCTGGTCACCCAGCCAGCCTTTTCCCTACAGAGCTCAGAGCTCATAGACCTATCTTTGTCTAGGGCTAAGACCACATCACACACTACACACCGGGACAGCGAGGCCACAGCCCCTCGAGTTGCAACCCGTACCTATTTGCTGCTGCAAAATGAATAGGGGTTAGATATACATTAAGAGGCTTGCCCACTTGCCTCACAACGCCCGGGACTCGAACCCGGGCCCTATCGGTTGTAAGCCGAGCGTGCGAACCACAACACTACGCGCTGCGTTACGGTGTGTTACGCGGTGTTGTCTCTCTGTGTGTGTGTGTGTGTGTGTGTGTTTTCCCATCAATGTTGCATACTCCTTGTTTTAGAAAAACGTCACTGAAGACCTAAACCACCTTGACAAGAACCCGTCAAATGACCACTAGCTACTCGTAAAGAACACTCCAGAAAACTTCAACTCCAGCTAAAGCCTGTTAAGCCGTCGTTATAATTACATAAACGCCTTTCAAAATTTGCTCCATTACCATTAAAACCCTGACGACTAAATACGCAGGTAACTTTATCAGTGAATAAACATAGATGATGCTCATACCAGATTACACTTATCATGTACCAGTCCTCGTTATCTTCTCCATTATAACCACAGACACTTGCCTTATCTCTACCAAGCGATGCATTCGTCTCACCTTATACTCTTTACTATGCAGCTGAACCCACTAACTCTCTCAATATTGTGGTATTTCATTTCTCAAGGTGTGTGTGTGTGTGTGTGTGTGTGTGTGTGTGTGTGTGTGTGTGTGTGTTTACCTAGTTGTATTTACCTAGCTGTATTGTACAGGGTTCGAGCGGGGTTCTTAGCGTCCTGTCTCCATATCTCCATGTATTTAATTTCCTTGGTGTGTGTGTGTGTGTGTGTGTGTGTGTGTGTGTGTGTGTGTGTGTGTGTGTGTGTGTGCCATGCACCATCATCTGACATCAATAACCTTCCCACCAGTGACATATCACCTTCAGCTATCAAGATAATGCTATATAAATATTAACGTTTTGCACAGCTGAGAAATAAAGGCAACAGCTGGGGTTAGTCAAGGTCAACAAAAATAAGCAGGTGAAATGATACAAAATTTTGAGCCCGGGCAGAGGCGTGTGGGGGCGTCAGGCTTTGGTGAGATAAGGCTTGATGTAAGCGCCAGCCATCCTAAATTGGTTTCATATTGCTTGAGATTTGGATTCGAGAAGCCGAATCAGGAAAATTCTACTGTAGAGTCAAAACAACCACTCCCATTATCTAAAACACATTACCGGAGATTGCATTCTTGAAAGTACAAATATTAGCGAGACAAAGAGAAGTTTTAGATAAGGAAAAGGGAAACGAGAGTAGAGAGAGAAAAGAAGATTCAGATGGGGAGAAGCCAGGAAGGTTATGTATATACGTAAATGTAGAACCCTTGGAGAGAAGCAAGGAAGGATATAGTAACTTCGTTTGGCATACAACAGCCATTCCAAGTTGAGCATAATGTCGGAGAAATCCCCTACCACTGTTCAAATTTGCCATTCTTTCACATCACATTATGATATCTACTACAATTTCATATTTTTAAAACAAAATTCCCCTAATAAAAAATACATAAATAAAAAAAAATCATATCACATAAGAAAGAATAAAATCAGATAAATACAAGTAAGGTTGAAAGGTTTTGAAATATTGTAAATTAAAGGTAAGTTTATGAGCCTGTTTTCATTATATAGGTTTGGACAAATGTGTAGTTACTAAGTGGACATAGAAATGGTTATAACATTACTTGAGAAATGGTCAAGTTAGGGTGATTTTGCCTACTCACCTGAATGCACGCTTCACCACGGATGCGTAAGATGAAGCTAGGGAGCCAAACAGGTGTCAGCCTGTCCTGGAACGAGGCAATTGAAGATGCACTTCGTTGTCATACGTACAGTGCCTACCTTTCAGCGATAGTGGTGAACCCGTCCTTTTCTTTTCTATTCACTTCCGTTGATCTAAGTGGCTTTCCCAACAGACTCCTTTTACACTAGCCAAGTCTACCTGTGGCTGTAGCTTCCTGCGCCAGCGTCAGCGCAGACCACACGTGAACCACCTTCCTCACTACCCGCATCTTCCCCCATCATTAGTCCGTGTTTATTTACTCCATCCTTTCATTTCAAAAATATATTGTGTTAATTTCAATTTTTCCGTCAACCTATTCATGATGTTCTTAATGATGAGCTCAGACATGTCGTAAGAGCAGAATCATTAGAGAGCTCTAATACAAGATTTCTAAACAAATTTGTAATGTGAATGATAAAATAAAAAAAAATTAGAAATGAGCAGGCACGTGTCATAAAGAACTGTGGCTTCTTGCAGCCTCTTTTATTTTCTTATGGTCTTATGTTCCTATATGATGTAGAGATTCGACGAGTACCTATGGTGAATTTATTGATCCTTGTAGATGAAAAGAGAAGTTTGTTACACAACATTCTTATCAACATGCAACTAGATGGCTCTGCAGATGATGACACATTTGCGTTTTATTTCTTTTTTTTAATACAGTTACTCAGGTCTGCCTAAAAGCTTCGGCTTAATAGACCTGGCCTTATCATTACCAATGTTCATTGTACTAATATATATTTTGTCAGTCAAGAAGTCAATAAAGACTCTCTCTCTCTCTCTCTCTCTCTCTCTCTCTCTCTCTCTCTCTCTCTCTCAAATCCGCAGTTTTCTTGATCACTGGTAAAAATAACTGTAGGAAGAGAAGGAAGACAAGCTCTGCGTGTAACCAGTCTTTCTATATGTTTATTAAATGCAGTAAAATAAGTAAATAAATAAAAATGATAAAAACAAGAAAAAAATTACACAAATATATCACAAACAGCCAACTCACTATACGATACGCTTCTAGATGCCGCAATATTAGTCAAGAATTTAAATGCTGCAAACTATTACACTGATACTAATATAATGTAATTGTAGTTAATTACTTCAGTAAACAATAATTAGGGTCTTACTACCTCCTCTACTATTGCCTTAGTGCTTCAACAGTGATAGTATAATATTTATAGTGTAAATTATACAATGTCACCAACATGAGGGTGACAAGATGGAAGTGTAAGGCAAGCAGTCCTATAAGGAAGATAAAGAGACACTTGAACACACTATTTAACCAGTGTGAGCATTGTTGTCTAGTTAGTACTAGGACACTATTCTGTCATCGGTTGGTCCCAGACCTCAGCTAAGTAGTTGTAAGTATTAATCATACATAATGTATCGGTGGTGGGAACAAGGATATTATCTTAGATCCTTAGTGGGGACTAACTATACAATATTTATAAACAGGCAAGGTTTCCATATTTTGTGCAGGTCAGCAGAGTTCAGCAAAGTTGTATGGTATATATATATATTAGTTGAAAGGAGACAACCCTCATCAGAGGAGTAATTAACTTGAGGCTCATGCAATTTTTAAGCAACACAAACCACTTCAATGTTAACGTGAGGATGTGTTGCAGGATTCACAAGGTCGTAAATCCAGCGTGATTATTGGTCTGCTGGCCCTTTACCGAATACAGCAGGCTACAGCCGTCCTGAAGCATGCCACCTCACCAGAGTGATCGCCAAGGTGGTGCGGAGACCAACTTCAAGTTAACTGCTTACAAGAAGTTCCCTACAAACTATCCTCATTGGAACCCAGAGCAGTGGATAAGTGGGAAAAGAGTTGATGACAATGTGAGCCCCTATTGGAGGGTACATAACAAGCTCTATGATCTAACAGACTTTCTTGACCGCCACCCTGGAGGTATTATGTGGAACATTCTAACACTAGAATATTAATTCCTTTGAAGTTTTTCAAAGAAATAATAGTTATTATTATTAGAATTGAATATATTCCTGCAATATTCTGATGATACAAGAGACTACAAACTGTATACCTGAATGTAACAAACATTTAGTTAAGTATATTGCTAATTTTTAAGCAAATTTTCAAGATTTTAATAATTTTGTTATGTTATATCTATTAAATTCCCTCCACTTTTCATTTTACATTAAAAACTTTGTTTCTTGTATCAAAGTTTAAATTGATTTAGTATGGATTTGGTATTATTTATTGAGCATATATAATGATCTGAAATTCTTCAATCTATTATTTCTAGGGAAACTGTGGCTGGAGGTTACCAAGGGCACAGACATCACTGAAGCCTTTGAGAGTGCTCATATTATTGGAAATGCTGAGAAGCTCCTTAAAAAATTTTATGTTAAAGATATTTCAACACCTAGGAACTCTCCATACACATTTCATGAAGATGGCTTTTACAAAACATTCAAAAGAAAGGTAAAAAAAACATATTTCTATCAAAACAGTAACTCATTTTCTATCACTAGCAATAATAGACTCCAAGAATAGAGAAAGTGGGATCCAAAGACATGGGAGCACCATATGCAGTACTGCTTCCATAAAATATTGTTCCACCTGAAGGTGGCTCTACTGTAATACCTGTAGGTGAAGGGGCATGGGCAATTTATAAAGGAGGTATGGCTCACCCTTTTAAAGGAGACATCATAAGTTGATTGATTGTATAATTGTTTGCTGTTAGAGACTTATGCTATGAAAGTTTTCCTTTTTTTTTTTTTTTTTTTTTTAGGGGATGTTATTGTCAGACATAATGATGTCTGTAACAGGAACCCTTTAAAAAGACAAAGTAATATATAAATATGTTTGAGGCATATTTTGCAGCCATTCATATAGTATCTACTCCACAGATACAACCTATCCTGAAGGAGACAGGTACTGGCCCTTCATGGAAAAGCCTTTTGATCCAAGATGGCTTAGGCCTCACCTTTTTTGCTCTGGCAATTGCTTCTTCTGTTTTTTCTTCATATACTTTTGCAGCTTTGGCAGGTATGTCTTTGAAGATTTGAGTACTTTATAAATTATGTATGATGGATCACCATAGTAATCAATTGGAATATTAACTACTATTGCCAAATTATTCATCAATTTTTACTACCATAAACCCATAGTTGTATTGCCTATTGTAACCCAGTAGTTGAATCTGTAGAGTGATTTCTTTAAAGTCGTTTATATATATATATATATATATATATATATATATATATATATATATATATATATATATATATATATATATATATAGCTAGATAGATAGTAGATAGCTAGATGATGAAGCTAGATAGAGAGAGAGAGAGAGAGAGAGAGAGAGAGAGAGAGAGAGAGAGAGAGAGAGAGAGAGAGAGAGAGAGAGAGATTAGTTCACTTTTGGCATCGCATTATCTAGGCTGTTACAAAGCAAATTCATTATTTTCTGCTCTTTTCAGGTGCTGTCCTGTGCATGGTCATATCATGTGCCCACAACTTCTTCCATATGAAAGACAACTGGAGAATGCATTATTTTGATTTGTGCTTTAGTACATCACGTGAATGGCGTATAAGTCATGCTCTCTCACATCACCTCTATACCAACACTGCCAATGATTGTGAACTATCTTCTTTGCTGCCATTGTGGGACCTTTTACCAAGACCTGACAAAACTTTACTCCAGCGTTATGGGAGTTATATCTATGAATTGGTCCTGATGCCGATTGCACCCTTTTGCAAGTACATGGTGCAAATCTGTCAAACATGTTTTATGAGTAGACCACTATACCCATGGGAATTTGCACAGTTTTCTGTGTTGTTGCTGATGGCTCTCTTTTCTCAGTCTTTTTGGCTGGCACTCAAGTAAGTATAAGCCTGATGGTAAGAAGTGTGTATATTATTTAGTATTGCTTTCCGGTCTAAATTTTAGATGTTCATTCATTTGATGACAAGTCATGAAAGAAGGAAGCAACTTAAAAAGATATGATAGAGACTGAATCAAAGATACTTTCACACACATATACAATATATATATATATATATATATATATATATATATATATATATATATATATATATATATATATATATATATATATATATATATATATATATAACTTTGTTCTTTTCATTTCAGGTTATTCATAGTACTGCACATGTCTACACATTATCTATTTATATTAATTGGCTTGACAGCAGCCCACCACCATCCTGATATTTTCCATGAAGGAGACAAGATGAGAGATGATACTGACTGGGGACTGTGCCAGCTAGATGCAGTGAGAGACAGGTACTGTACATTATTAAAAGTCTTTGGTATCAGTAGAGATCATAGGTTAGATTAGGTTAGGTTGTAAGCTTAAGGTTTTGCTAAGGTTAGAGCAAATTACCTGATTTACAGGTATCATTAGTCTCAATTTTTTTGACAGTCAAACAGCCATTTGGAAGGAACTAAGTTCAAGTATTGAGTCTCCACTGTACATCATTCAGACATCTCCCCTTTTTTCATATCTCCCTACAAATCCAACTTCTCTTCCCTACTTCTTTAAATCAAATCGTCTCTATATACTTTCTCACCTCTCATGAATCCGTGCATTACTGTAATTATGACTCGTCTCTGCAAATGTTTGTGATAAGTATGAATCAACTACTTTTCAGTTTCACACATCTCTGAAGAATTTATGCATTTTTAAATCTTAATGATATATAAGTTAATAAACAGTTTGCCATTTTTAAGCAAGTTGAATTACAGCTTCTATCTCTATATACTATATTCATTTCAGGGTTTCCCTTTACTACTGTATTTCTTAATCCTTCTCTCATTAATTTGGTCATGCATTAATGTCTATATATGGAATTTGTCATATTTAGGGTGGAGGTTACTGGCAACCTGCTAATGGTGTTGACAACCTTTGGTGACCACACACTTCACCATCTCCTGCCCACTGTTGACCACTCCAAGCTGAACAACCTCTACCCAGCCTTCTTCGAAACATGCAAGGAATTCAATGTGCCTTTTTCCTTTACAAATTGGGCAACTTTACTTTCTGGAAAATACTTGCAGATGGCTAATATCACCCCAAACCCTAATGCTCCAGGTTATAAAGCTAAGGTGTCTTAAAATTTTAAAGATCAGCTTGAGGGAAATTGGTATTCCGCAATTATTATATAGTTAATTATATGTTAACTCTTTTCATTTTCAACAAAACAGTACTTACCATAGACTAATCTACCTATTCATCTGTTTACTTCTGACACCTCACAAGAATGAGGACATTAAGGGATGTATCTGGGGGTATTTTTTTTAACACAAAATGCATTTTCACTGAGCCTCTCCTAGATACCCTGAACTTTCAAGTGGAGAAGTTTTTGTTTGGTGAAATTTTAAAAATACCACTCCTGGCAGGCACTTAAATATCCCTATGTTGTTGTATCACAGTGTGACTCATGTGCTATTACATGTGGTATGTGCTAGCTTGTAATATTTAGGTAGAATTTAAATAAAATAAAAAATTTCTATATAAATTTTCACATTTGGCTTTCAACTCTATGAAGGTGGTGTGTAGGGAAAGCATGGCTCTCAGCACTGCACCAGTCCTTACCCAAACATTGGGAAGGATGGATTTGCAGAATCTTATGGAAGACTTGCACCCACCACCTTGCCTTTTAAGCAAAGGGTGATACAAGCATGTCTTCCAAACCTACACAAGGTTGTTGTCTGTTCCAGTAGACAAAAAAGCATTGAGAAGCTTCTTCATTGAGAATTAAGACTCGAGTTCACTGCTAACACCGCCACCACCACCACCACCACCATCACCTTGCTAGTCTGCCACCCCAGGCTTTTTTAAAAGGGGGGACTAATGCTTTTTCCTACTTCAGAAAATAAACAAAGGCATGGGTAATACTGTCTAAAGGTTTCATGCCACTCAACCAAATACAATTTGCAAGACAGTGATGAAGTGAAAACTTTTACACTTCAAAAATCTTGGGAAAATTTGTTAAGAATCAGATCGTCTAATGTAAGGCATCATTGGGCTATTTCTCCCAGGAAAAACTTTTCCAAAACTGTGAAAAGAAAATGGAAAATCAAAGTGAAAAAAATTGGAGAATTTTTATTTTCTATTTTATTAATTTATTTATATTAACTAAACACAAATATGGGAAAGTTTTTCCTGGAAAATGTAGATATACCAACACATCTATGGTATATTTTTCAAGATGATTATTAGAAAAATAAAGGCTGCCAAGGAAAACAAAGAGTGTGAATTCAAAACAATTTCCCAATTTGTATCAGTGCTCCTTCACCCAAATTTTGTGAAATTCCTTTGATACTTTAAGTTGACAGCAACAACCAACATATTAAAATTTCAAAGCCTTAGGATGTACCATTTGCCATACAGGTACCCCTCAGACACATCCCTTCAATTGCCTTAAGTTTGTGACATGATGAGGGAAACTCTAAAATCAGATATGTGAATGTGATCACTTGAGTGCATGTGTATGGGCATGTTGTAATGGGTATTCCATTTTGTTCTTGATACTTTAAAAGTTTTTTCACTTTCCTACAAAAGTACTCACCTATTTCACCTTCCATGTGCAGAAAATTAATAATCATGGAAAAAAACATTATCACTTCATACCATTCATTTCTAATTAATAAAAGGAAATGTCAAGGAATTGAAGGAAAGCAGAAATATTACAGTTTCTATATTAACAGAAAATATTATTCAGCAGATTATATGTACGGTCTAGATGCTGCATTATTTGCTCACTACAAGTGAGACAACAATGTTGTGATTTATTGTATATTTAACATAGAAGAAAGAATTCTGGAATAAAGAGAATATGTGCATGATCAATTAAGCTTAAAAGGTATTTCACCTTTAGGACACAGTATGCATATAAATCACATTGCTAAAAGGCCTCCCCTTGTATGACAGTAAAGTGGACTGCGACCACAGTCTCAAAGTTGGATTGTAACACAAAATTGGTGCACAAACCAATTTATTATAAAACTAGTGTGGCCACCATCACCCCAACAGACCTCAAAAAATAGCACAATTAGCATTTCTGGACAAAATACCTTAATGGGAAGCTGCTAGGCAACACCCATAACAATCTGCATAAACATACTAACCTTACATTATCACCAGTTTCCTCTGACACCATCGTCAAATGCTGCATTAGTACCAAAAGAAAAGCTAATGAGTAGTCCTAGAATAACTTGAAAACTTTTAAATGTACCTATTCTTCTGCTGACTGATGTCATGGGTGATACTCAAGAATAAAATTTTCAAATAAAATTGTTTGTATATGTCACATACAGTTATAATTAAGAATCTGTCTATTTTATTTTGTCCACAATCATTTCTTTAGGTTACATAAAAGTATGGTAAAAATATTACCTATGCCAGGTACATAACTAATTTTATTGTTTCTAAAGTAGCACAGCAGTTTAATTTGTCAGGAAAATAATAGGATGAAGAACCTTGGCAAAACAAAACAAGCCCCTGGTAAATAATGCTAACAAAGGAGCCAGTAGAGCAGCCCCCTTATGAACCAGCCTGGAAAAGCGATACAAAATTGCTTTTAATACTTACTAACCTGCAGTAGCTACTGATTTTGATTCCTATATTTTTCTTCATCAACCAAACTTTGCTATGATGGTGTTCCTTTGTTATTTGTTTCATTCAAAATATATAAACACATTTAATTTTTTGAATTGTCAAGCCAAATTTTACTACTCTACTAAGGCCATGAAGCCTCATCTAACTTAACCTAACCTAATCTAACCTCAATTGATATAAATCTTCTTTATTTTACTTTATCTAAATGTACCTAACTTCAATAATCCTAAACTAGCATTCATCTTGCAGTAACTAACCTACGGAAACAAACATTGCCTTACCTTATCCTAACTTGCCTAGTCCCTAAGCTCAGATCACCTTAACATTCATAACTTTATTCTAACTTGCTTTTATATTACTTTTTTATCTTACCTTAATTTACTTTTACTAGAACTAACTTGGATAACCTTTGTAAACTAACATTGCTTTACCTTAACCTAACTTACCTATTCCCTAGCTCAGATCACCATAACTTACCTAACTTAGCTTAACTTATTTTTACGTTACCTGTTTCTTTACCTTAAATTAATTTGCCTAACCGAACTTAACCTTAGAGGTTTTGTCTTTACCAGATTTTCCTTCATAGTGAGATAGTTTTATGGACACACTAAGTAGTGAAAGTAGTTGATAAATCTTAAATTTCTATACTCCTTATTCTTTCCTCTCAATCTTAGCTGTATTAATAATAATAGTAGTAGTAATGGTGGTGGTCATTATTATTGTTGTATATGATGATGATGTATAGGTTGCTCATTAACTGTTGTCTAGTGATTAGTGACTTCCATATTTTCGTGAAGGATGGGAGTGTTTCTTACTGGTGAAGGGTGAAAGAGTGTCGCGTGTTCCAGCTGCAGTCGGTGATATCTCCCTCAGAAATACCAATGGGGAGGGAGTGCTCACAAAGAAACTGCGACTAGAGCTGAAAATATTTAAATCTTCATATTTAGGGAAAGAAATTACTCCGAGCTTTAAGAAATGTGAATTATATCGTGTGTGAAAGTGTGAGTGAGTCCATGTGTGTGTGTGTGTGTGTGCGTTATTATGAGACATATTTGTGCCTTTTGGGTATGTTGATTCTTCATATTTCCTTTTCTTTTTCTGGCATGCGGCCCGGAAAATTAAGTGAAAGAAAAAGAGGAGACGTATGTTGGAAAAAGATTGGCACGTCTTTCCCAGCCCCATGAGAGCCAGATTTTAGGAGACGTAGCCAAAGATTTGAAATTAGCATTGTTTGTTCCTTATGGTACGAGATAAGTGCGTATCAGTGTGTGTGTGTGTGTGTGTAGTAGGCGGTGACAGGAGAGGTGAAATGTAGATGTACGTAATGGTCTACACTATAAAAGGATATGGCAAGGGCGACAGGCAAAATTCTCAAGATGTATAAGCAGGATAAGACCAAAAAAAATAAAATAAAATAAAATAAAATAAGTCCAAATTTGATTTAATAAAAAAAAAAAGTCATACTATTGTCAAGATCCGTAATCAAGTTAGAGAAAATTGGGCTCAAACTGAAAAAGAGATTAAAGGAAGGTGAGATGAAGTAATTCGTTCTCAAATAGTGTTAAGTGAATGTAATCGATTCAGCAATCTTAGCCTTACAAGAAGATTAGGCAAATTAATGTATGAGGGTGGTAGTGGAAAAAGATACATACAGTACGTACGTAGGTTTTTTGTATGCAAGGAATGGCACGGAGAAATAAACTTGTGAATCCTTGACAACGTTGTGTGTTGTTGTTGTTGTCGTTGTTGTGAGTGTCGTCGTTGCTGATACTTTGTTGTTATCATTATTGTTATTATTTTTTTTGTTATTATTATTATTATTATTATTATTATTATTATTATTATTATTATTATTATCATCATCATCATCATCATCATCATCATCATCATCATCATCATCATCATCAGCCTCAGGTAATAAAAGTATGATTTACAATACAAAATATATATACTATGTTCACTAGGCATATTTATACATGCAAAGTAAAAAAAAGATAAAAAAATCACTGAAAATTCTCTTTTTAATTCCATAAGGTAAACTCTTATAAAGCGAGAAATGAAATTAACTAAAAAAAAGTGAAAAATAAAATTTAAACTAGGAAGCAATTATATCAAAGAAATCAGTAATTTGTTTCCTTTTAATGCACAGCTGTAAGCCATCACTAATCAAAGAGAACATTTACTTTCAATGTATATTGATAATGTTTTCATGTTGTTTTTGATGGATTATTCTCATTACATGGATTTTTCCCCCCATAACACAAAGGTCACACGTGTCCTGAAGGCGCCTCTCATCAGCGCCGTCTGCCATTCTATTCACTGACTGGTTTGATGTCTTTGCTCAATTTTTTTCTTCCTTTCCTTCCTGTCCTTATCTCTTCTTCCCTTTCCTTTTCCACCTCTTTTCTTCCACTTTCTTTTATCTTTTGTCACTTTTTTTCTTCATTTCTTTCCTCTTTTAAGGCTTCATGGCCTTAGTAGAACAGTAAAATTTGGCTTGACAATTCTAAAAATTAAATGTGCTTATATATTTTGAATGAAACAAATAACAAAGGAACACCATCATAGCAAAGTTTGGTTGATGATAGAAAATTAGAAATGGGCAGGCACGTGTCATAAAGAACTGTGGCTTCTTGCAGCCTCTTTTATTTTCTTATGGTCTTATGTTCCTATATGATGTAGAGATTCGACGAGTACCTATGGTGAATTTATTGATCCTTGTAGATGAAAAGAGAAGTTTGTTACACAACATTCTTATCAACATGCAACTAGATGGCTCTGCAGATGATGACACATTTGCGTTTTATTTCTTTTTTTAATACAGTTACTCAGGTCTGCCTAAAAGCTTCGGCTTAACAGACCTGGCCTTATCATTACCAATGTTCATTGTACTAATATATATTTTGTCAGTCAAGAAGTCAATAAAGACTCTCTCTCTCTCTCTCTCTCTCTCTCTCTCTAAGTCCGCACATTTTCTTGATCAGTGGTAAAAATAACTGTAGGAAGAGAAGGAAGACAAGCTCTGCGTGTAACCAGTCTTTCTTTATGTTCATTGAATGCAGTAAAATAAGTAAATAGATGAATATGATAAAAACAAAAAAAAAATAACACTAATATATCACAAACAGCCAACTCACTGTACGATACACTTCTAGATAATGCATAATCAGTCACGATTTAAATGTTGCAAACTATCACACGAATACTAATATAATGTAATAGTGTTTAATTCCTCTAGTAAACAATAATTACGGTCTTACTACCTCCTCTACTATTCCCTTAGTGCATCAACAGTGACAGTATAATATTTATAGCGTAAATTATACAATACGCACCGAAACGAGGGTACAAGAAGAAAGTGCACACCAAGGCCAGCACTCCTATCAAGAAAGATAGAGACACTTGAACACACTATCTTCTAACTAGTGTGAGCATTGTTGTCTAGTTAGTACTAGGACACTATTCTGTCATCGGTTGGTCCCAGACCTCAGCTAAGTAGTTGTAAGTATTAATCATACATAATGTATCGGTGGTGGGAACAAGGATATTATCTTAGATCCTTAGTGGGGACTAACTATACAATATTTATAAACAGGCAAGGTTTCCATATTTTGTGCAGGTCAGCAGAGTTCAGCAAAGTTGTATGGTATATATATATATTAGTTGAAAGGAGACAACCCTCATCAGAGGAGTAATTAACTTGAGGCTCATGCAATTTTTAAGCAACACAAACCACTTCAATGTTAACGTGAGGATGTGTTGCAGGATTCACAAGGTCGTAAATCCAGCGTGATTATTGGTCTGCTGGCCCTTTACCGAATACAGTAGGCTACAGCCGTCCTGAAGCATGCCACCTCACCAGAGTGATCGCCAAGGTGGTGCGGAGACCAACTTCAAGTTAACTGCTTACAAGAAGTTCCCTACAAACTATCCTCATTGGAACCCAGAGCAGTGGATAAGTGGGAAAAGAGTTGATGACAATGTGAGCCCCTATTGGAGGGTACATAACAAGCTCTATGATCTAACAGACTTTCTTGACCGCCACCCTGGAGGTATTATGTGGAACATTCTAACACTAGAATATTAATTCCTTTGAAGTTTTTCAAAGAAATAATAGTTATTATTATTAGAATTGAATATATTCCTGCAATATTCTGATGATACAAGAGACTACAAACTGTATACCTGAATGTAACAAACATTTAGTTAAGTATATTGCTAATTTTTAAGCAAATTTTCAAGATTTTAATAATTTTGTTATGTTATATCTATTAAATTCCCTCCACTTTTCATTTTACATTAAAAACTTTGTTTCTTGTATCAAAGTTTAAATTGATTTAGTATGGATTTGGTATTATTTATTGAGCATATATAATGATCTGAAATTCTTCAATCTATTATTTCTAGGGAAACTGTGGCTGGAGGTTACCAAGGGCACAGACATCACTGAAGCCTTTGAGAGTGCTCATATTATTGGAAATGCTGAGAAGCTCCTTAAAAAATTTTATGTTAAAGATATTTCAACACCTAGGAACTCTCCATACACATTTCATGAAGATGGCTTTTACAAAACATTCAAAAGAAAGGTAAAAAAAACATATTTCTATCAAAACAGTAACTCATTTTCTATCACTAGCAATAATAGACTCCAAGAATAGAGAAAGTGGGATCCAAAGACATGGGAGCACCATATGCAGTACTGCTTCCATAAAATATTGTTCCACCTGAAGGTGGCTCTACTGTAATACCTGTAGGTGAAGGGGCATGGGCAATTTATAAAGGAGGTATGGCTCACCCTTTTAAAGGAGACATCATAAGTTGATTGATTGTATAATTGTTTGCTGTTAGAGACTTATGCTATGAAAGTTTTCCTTTTTTTTTTTTTTTTTTTTTTAGGGGATGTTATTGTCAGACATAATGTCTGTAACAGGAACCCTTTAAAAAGACAAAGTAATATATAAATATGTTTGAGGCATATTTTGCAGCCATTCATATAGTATCTACTCCACAGATACAACCTATCCTGAAGGAGACAGGTACTGGCCCTTCATGGAAAAGCCTTTTGATCCAAGATGGCTTAGGCCTCACCTTTTTTGCTCTGGCAATTGCTTCTTCTGTTTTTTCTTCATATACTTTTGCAGCTTTGGCAGGTATGTCTTTGAAGATTTGAGTACTTTATAAATTATGTATGATGGATCACCATAGTAATCAATTGGAATATTAACTACTATTGCCAAATTATTCATCAATTTTTACTACCATAAACCCATAGTTGTATTGCCTATTGTAACCCAGTAGTTGAATCTGTAGAGTGATTTCTTTAAAGTCGTTTATATATATATATATATATATATATATATATATATATATATATATATATATATATATATATATATATATATATATAGTATAT
>CM035190.1:5874776-5887633 GCA_020233015.1 Callinectes sapidus | reverse complement strand
AATTTGTCATATTTAGGGTGGAGGTTACTGGCAACCTGCTAATGGTGTTGACAACCTTTGGTGACCACACACTTCACCATCTCCTGCCCACTGTTGCCCACTCCAAGCTGAACAACCTCTACCCAGCCTTCTTCGAAACATGCAAGGAATTCAATGTGCCTTTTTCCTTTACAAATTGGGCAACTTTACTTTCTGGAAAATACTTGCAGATGGCTAATATCACCCCAAACCCTAATGCTCCAGGTTATAAAGCTAAGGTGTCTTAAAATTTTAAAGATCAGCTTGAGGGAAATTGGTATTCCGCAATTATTATATAGTTAATTATATGTTAACTCTTTTCATTTTCAACAAAACAGTACTTACCATAGACTAATCTACCTATTCATCTGTTTACTTCTGACACCTCACAAGAATGAGGACATTAAGGGATGTATCTGGGGGTATTTTTTTTAACACAAAATGCATTTTCACTGAGCCTCTCCTAGATACCCTGAACTTTCAAGTGGAGAAGTTTTTGTTTGGTGAAATTTTAAAAATACCACTCCTGGCAGGCACTTAAATATCCCTATGTTGTTGTATCACAGTGTGACTCATGTGCTATTACATGTGGTATGTGCTAGCTTGTAATATTTAGGTAGAATTTAAATAAAATAAAAAATTTCTATATAAATTTTCACATTTGGCTTTCAACTCTATGAAGGTGGTGTGTAGGGAAAGCATGGCTCTCAGCACTGCACCAGTCCTTACCCAAACATTGGGAAGGATGGATTTGCAGAATCTTATGGAAGACTTGCACCCACCACCTTGCCTTTTAAGCAAAGGGTGATACAAGCATGTCTTCCAAACCTACACAAGGTTGTTGTCTGTTCCAGTAGACAAAAAAGCATTGAGAAGCTTCTTCATTGAGAATTAAGACTCGAGTTCACTGCTAACACCGCCACCACCACCATCACCTTGCTAGTCTGCCACCCCAGGCTTTTTTAAAAGGGGGGACTAATGCTTTTTCCTACTTCAGAAAATAAACAAAGGCATGGGTAATACTGTCTAAAGGTTTCATGCCACTCAACCAAATACAATTTGCAAGACAGTGATGAAGTGAAAACTTTTACACATCAAAAATCTTGGGAAAATTTGTTAAGAATCAGATCGTCTAATGTAAGGCATCATTGGGCTATTTCTCCCAGGAAAAACTTTTCCAAAACTGTGAAAAGAAAATGGAAAATCAAAGTGAAAAAAATTGGAGAATTTTTATTTTCTATTTTATTAATTTATTTATATTAACTAAACACAAATATGGGAAAGTTTTTCCTGGAAAATGTAGATATACCAACACATCTATGGTATATTTTTCAAGATGATTATTAGAAAAATAAAGGCTGCCAAGGAAAACAAAGAGTGTGAATTCAAAACAATTTCCCAATTTGTATCAGTGCTCCTTCACCCAAATTTTGTGAAATTCCTTTGATACTTTAAGTTGACAGCAACAACCAACATATTAAAATTTCAAAGCCTTAGGATGTACCATTTGCCATACAGGTACCCCTCAGACACATCCCTTCAATTGCCTTAAGTTTGTGACATGATGAGGGAAACTCTAAAATCAGATATGTGAATGTGATCACTTGAGTGCATGTGTATGGGCATGTTGTAATGGGTATTCCATTTTGTTCTTGATACTTTAAAAGTTTTTTCACTTTCCTACAAAAGTACTCACCTATTTCACCTTCCATGTGCAGAAAATTAATAATCATGGAAAAAAACATTATCACTTCATACCATTCATTTCTAATTAATAAAAGGAAATGTCAAGGAATTGAAGGAAAGCAGAAATATTACAGTTTCTATATTAACAGAAAATATTATTCAGCAGATTATATGTACGGTCTAGATGCTGCATTATTTGCTCACTACAAGTGAGACAACAATGTTGTGATTTATTGTATATTTAACATAGAAGAAAGAATTCTGGAATAAAGAGAATATGTGCATGATCAATTAAGCTTAAAAGGTATTTCACCTTTAGGACACAGTATGCATATAAATCACATTGCTAAAAGGCCTCCCCTTGTATGACAGTAAAGTGGACTGCGACCACAGTCTCAAAGTTGGATTGTAACACAAAATTGGTGCACAAACCAATTTATTATAAAACTAGTGTGGCCACCATCACCCCAACAGACCTCAAAAAATAGCACAATTAGCATTTCTGGACAAAATACCTTAATGGGAAGCTGCTAGGCAACACCCATAACAATCTGCATAAACATACTAACCTTACATTATCACCAGTTTCCTCTGACACCATCGTCAAATGCTGCATTAGTACCAAAAGAAAAGCTAATGAGTAGTCCTAGAATAACTTGAAAACTTTTAAATGTACCTATTCTTCTGCTGACTGATGTCATGGGTGATACTCAAGAATAAAATTTTCAAATAAAATTGTTTGTATATGTCACATACAGTTATAATTAAGAATCTGTCTATTTTATTTTGTCCACAATCATTTCTTTAGGTTACATAAAAGTATGGTAAAAATATTACCTATGCCAGGTACATAACTAATTTTATTGTTTCTAAAGTAGCACAGCAGTTTAATTTGTCAGGAAAATAATAGGATGAAGAACCTTGGCAAAACAAAACAAGCCCCTGGTAAATAATGCTAACAAAGGAGCCAGTAGAGCAGCCCCCTTATGACCCAGCCTGGAAAAGCAATACAAAATTGCTTTTAATACTTACTAACCTGCAGTACTGATTTTGATTCCTATATTTTTCTTCATCAACCAAACTTTGCTATGATGGTGTTCCTTTGTTATTTGTTTCATTCAAAATATATAAGCACATTTAATTTTTTGAATTGTCAAGCCAAATTTTACTGCTCTACTAAGGCCATGAAGCACACCTGTAACAGGTTATTAAAAAATACCATTCACCTACCAAACCCTAGTTGCAGCTGCCCAAGTGTCATGCAACTTTCTTCAAGAGGAGTAAGCTACTTATGTACTCCTGAGTGGAAAAAATAAATACATAAACTGAAAAAAATTATAATCCTTTACAACTGATTTCATAGTATGTAATGCTGTCTACTATTCTAACCCTTACCCTGACCCTCCCTCCCACCAACTCTTGGATCACTTTTTCTTCTTTCCCTTTCTCTTGCGTGTATCAGGCATCTGTTGACCACCACCTTGATTGCTCCCTGATGCATAATTCTTCCCAAACTTTTCCTTACACAAATTGTTGAAAAACTCCTCTAGGTCTGGATCACTAAAGTATGAAAAAAAAAAAAAGATGAATTAGTATCACAATGCCCAGGTTATATTTCACAAGACAAAATTTGGCTGATTTTATGACTATCATTTGATTCAAGTGGCAGCTTGTGTACAGATACTGCAGAACTGCAGCTCCCCCTATTTTCACTCAATATTATCAATAACATTCAATAGAAAGAGTCAGTTTTCCCGTAAGTCTTTCTTTTACTTGTTTGTTATATGTGTACATAATTCTTAAGTTTAATATTAGTAGCCATCCCCTAGCTTGTGAAAAAAAAATACTTGTATATAACTATGAGATTCACAATTCCACCAATTTGGCTGTTGTGCTTATGCACGAGATGGAAAGCAGCATATAGGGGGGGAGAAAGCACTGTCACTCCAGCATTGTCAGTTGCCAATCCTGTTATGTTGGTGAAAGGCTGGATTTCTTTTTTTCATATTATGATATAAAGCATAGAATTTGGAACCTAAAAAGGTCCACTTTCTGAGAAAGTCAAGACAATAACTGGGACCTTTCTATTTAATTTTCTTTGTTTACATATTTACCATTGCATAATAAAATCAGTTGACAAAACATCCATTAATTGTAGCCATACATTGAGTAAAGATCAAGATTTAAAAGACCTTGGTAAGAAGAAACAAAAACTTTGGGATCTTGTCCCTGGCATGCACACAAAATTTTTGTATGAATAATGCTTTTAGATCAAATCAATTAAAGAGAATAAGGTTGTAGAGCTGATAGCTAAGAAGACAAGACTAAGAAAAATAAACTTTTTAAATGTATGTTTTCCTTTTAGACAATATGAAAACAATGGCTGAAATTTTTCTGAAGCAGCACCCCCACTACTCTTAACCAGGAGCTGCCACTGCTTGACTAATTGTAGCATTCTCAAACACTTCACTGATCATTTTGATAAGTTCCACTAAATAAATAGAACACCACTTTTGAAATAAAAATTAAAATCATGGTAATACATACCTAGGAAATTCTGGAGTATTGTTTTTGGAAGGAGGATTTTTCTTCCCCGAGACAATGCGATACTGTACGCTGTGGGTGTTAGCCTGCAGGTGCTTCAGGTTATCACTCTGGCAGGCAGCCCACTCACTTATGTCATAAACAGCACCTTCCATGCAGGCATAGTACCTCCAACGTAACCCCAACAATGTACTCTCAGCCCAAATATCTCCCTGTGAAGGCAAAATATTACGTGATTAGCAAATACTGAAGGGGGGCAGAAGCAGATATTTATGAAACGTTGAATAGATATTGACAGATATAGTGATTATCTAATAAGACTTTTCATGTCTTACTCTCATACGTCAAAACTAAATTTTCTAAGACCCTTAAGTTCCTTCATAAACTAATTCCTCCAATATTTAGCAATCTCATGTATAGTTTTAACTATTTGTATATCTTGAATGCTTTGATTTCTGCAAATTATTCTCCTAATATGTTGTCATATACATAGGAGTTGCTCCCAATCACTTACCTCCCTGGCTGCATGATGTATTTGACATTCAGCACAGTGTCTAGCAGCATAAATTGGTCTTGGGAGCTTAACCCGCCTGTGTCTCTTGTTACAGTTAGTGCACCGTATTGTGTTGGCTGCCTCATCCAGCTTTTCCTGTAGCCGAGTAAGAAGAGAGGCAAGTTCCCCCCACGCTCCCTCCAACTGCACTTCCTCTGCCAAACGAACATCATACTCTCTCCGCCGTTCCTGTAAAACAAAAGTACATTAGAATTCAATAAAAAAATAAGTCATACAGTAAACTAAAGTGAATCATATTAAAAATGATATTTGATATATGATAACATAATATACATAAATAGGAACTGCAGGATCCAATTTACAATACCGTCCTGCAGTAAATTTTTATCGTGTTCATAAATTCACATGGCAAAAATGAATAAATTTGAACTTACTGGTTCTCCTATTATTTCAAAAGCATGAGCCAAGATCTTAAAGGCTTCCTCTGCCCCTGGTTGCTTATTTTTATCTGGATGCACAAGAAATGCTTGTCGTTTGTAATACTTTTTGATATCTTCATCAGTACAATCTTGAGTCACGCCCAAGATGCTGTACGGGTCTTTTCCTTTACATGCCAAAAGACGTTTCATGGCTTCATCACCAGTGGTGGGCAATGATATGTTGATATCCAGACCACGTGGCAATTTCTTGTCTCTTCCTGCCAGTCAACAAACACATTTTGGTTAGTACACTTTAATGTATTAATATGTCTATCAATGAAAAAACAGGTAAGGGTCTCAATATCAGAACAAATTGTTATTCCAACTAATTAAAAAAAAGTAAAGACCTGTAACAAAGAAAACCAACCACCTTCATTCAGCCTGTACGTAAAAAGGTGAACATTCTAATCCATCAAACCACCTTCTTATTGCTTTAATTTTCTGTACATTGAAGTTCTTAGTCCATCCTCAACAGGACAATTCTTAAACGTTATTATTACACAATCTTTCAGATCACCAGTAGGGATTCTGTAAGGCCACTCTAGTGGTGACCTTCTGGCTTTCCTTAATATTAGTTATCAGTTTTTAAGATTTCTGTGAAACTTGCTGTTACCTTAGACAATTTAAAAGCTTTTGATAGAGTGTGGCACAAAATTTTAACATCCAAACTACTCACCTATAGTTTAGTTTTTATCATTCTCTGTAATTTCATCCAAAGTTTCCTTGCTGACTATCCTACTCCTGCTGTGGTAGATGGTCACTATTCTAAATCTTCTGCCCTGTCACTCAATCTTCCTATCATTCATCAATGATCTAAACCAAACTTTATGTCCTATCCGTTCCTACACTTATAATACTTCCTAACACTTTTTGTCATCTTTTTTTGTAGACATCTAACCTTTCAGGAAATAAACAATTCATGTAAGAAAGCCACAGAATGCCTGACTGCTGATCTCAAAAATTTCTGATTGAAGCAGAGCAAACTCAGTATTGTTCAATGCCTCAAAAAGAAAGTCTTTTCATGAATATGTTGCATCTAGATAGCTATGATACACCATTGCAGCCAATCTCCCTTCCTCCCTTTATCCCCAACACTCCCTGGTCACAGAAGTTAAGATTCAAGAAGCCACAGGTAACCATTAGGTAATGTGGACTTTCAGTTTATTTGACAGGTCTCACTCTCACTTCAAGTAAGAAAGGATTTGGTGTAGCTATGACAGTCTGACATCCCCATAGAGGAGATAAGGAAGACAGAGCACCCTCACACACAAATCCTCACCTGGTATTTTTTTCTCTTCTTTCTCCCTTTTGGAAAATAGGCCAGTGAGTTTGATCCAGTAGTGTTGGAGGGTCAGTCCAGCAGCAGTCCAGTACTCTAATAAACGTGCCCATGCCACTACCATAAGATGCAAGAGGAGCCGAGAACTCATCACCACAACGTCCACAGTCAGGGTACCAAGCCACACCATTACACGCACTGCCAGCGCCATCCACTGCATTGCCATGGCCCATCCCTGTGCTATAAGCTCTGTTGAATAAGAGAAAATTTGCTGTTAACATGCAATGCCTCTAGATAAGTACCTACAACTTTCAAATGTAACTGGTATCAAAAAAGGGTGAAAAATACTTCCTTTTTATCAAAATTATCAGAATTTTGACAAATATTTAAAAGATTAACTTAAAATTATTAAAAGATTTCTTTATAAAAGATACTGAAATTCTTTGTCATGTGTCCTCTTGAAGCTTGGATTTCACAGAGCTTACAATCCTAACATTACTTATTCTATCTACATCAATAATACTTGAGTTAACAAATACCCTCACTCTCACATACCTTCCAAGGGATGCTTATCTGAGTTCTATCAGCTTCAGCAATAAGATGGCTAACGCATTAGTAGCTTTTCAACTCAACCATTTTAGGAAGCAACAATTACAAGCACTTAATTTCTCTTTCTTGTATGCTATTGAGCAAACTCCTTAACAAGAAAGATGCACACCAAGATATAGATAACTTTACCAGAATGTGTAAATGAAGCATCTCTCCTCCTTCTCTGATTGCGTCTATTTGAGAGAACATTCCGGCTATTAACAGGAGCTTTTCCTCGTCCCCCTGTTCGTGTTGCTGTGCCAGCAGCTGGTCCTGATGTATCTGGTGAAGAGAAAATAACTATATTAAAACAGAATATATGAAAATGTGTGTGTATCTGTCTGTGTATTCTTATCCTATCCACTCCTATGTTGATGCTAACACACTACACTTTCCCAATGTTTCACCAATGACCAAACCTACAGGAAGTAAATACATCCCACTGAGATGCCACAGAAAGCCTGACATTTGATCTCCCAAAAATTTCAGATTCGGGTAAAAAACCTATATTCCTCCATCTATCAACTCAACACAACCTTCCATACAACTATTCCTTCTTCAATGACATTCAACTATCTCCCTTTTCTACATTGAACAATCTCAATCTACCCTTTACTTACAATCTAAACTCGAAACTTAACATTTCTTCTCTAGCCAAGCCAAAATAGCTTCTATGAAGTTAGGCATTCTCAATTACCTCCACAAGTTTTTTCCCATCCAACAAACTGCTAACTCTGTACAGAGGCTTTATCCATTTATGTATGAAATATACTTCACATGTATGGAAAGGTTCTATTTACGCTGTTCTATTAGAATGAAAGTGGTAGGAGGGAAAGCAGAAAGAACAAAATCACCATCTTACCTTGTGTTTTCTTATCTTCTTTAGATAATGATGAAGTTTTAATTTTATTGCCATCATTACGCTCACTTTCATTGCTATTATTACTGTTATTATTATTGTTATTGTTGTTGTTATTACTATTGTTGTTGTTGTTCACTGAGTTGGTGACAAAGGGGGAGATGGGAGAGTTACGACTTGGACTGTTTGTGGTGGGGTTTGAGGGAACACTGCCTCCGGGGCTCGTCGCTGAAGATGTGGGAGATGAAGACGAGGAATTGCTAGCACTGAGAATGTTATTGATGTAAGAAGTTCGCCTGAAAAATGAAAATACAATCAGCCAGCCACTAATACAGTGCAGATTTAAATGAAATAAAATAAAACATATCATTGTCTGAAAGGCAAATAGTTATAAAATACAAATCCAAACCAATACAGCAACAAGGTGGTTTTGCGTTATATGA
Source organism: Callinectes sapidus (assembly GCA_020233015.1). Classification (NCBI taxonomy): domain Eukaryota; kingdom Metazoa; phylum Arthropoda; class Malacostraca; order Decapoda; family Portunidae; genus Callinectes; species Callinectes sapidus. The sequence continues at coordinate 5,879,223 of CM035190.1, read as the reverse complement.
GAAAATTAATCATAGCAACAGAGTACTACGGTAATGTGTTGTGCATATACAATGTGGGTGAAGATGCACCACCTCACATTATCAATTACTCTTTTTAGTGCACATGCTTAAGAGAAGCTAATGCCTTGAAGTAATAAAACAGAAAAAAAACACAACCTGGTAATAACACCAAACTTATGAAAGAAATACATTCAAAGAAATAAATTTCAATACAATCAGTTAATCAACCTAGAACTATGTACTGAATGGTGCTTGAGTAACACATGGTGAGACTGGTGCACTTCTCCAAGGTGCCATCAAATGCTAACACATCAGATGTTTATCTTACCCCTGTTATCTTACAACTGGTCTAATCTTGTCACACTACCATGCTTAACAACTTATCAATAGAAGAGTACTCTTATCAAATCTGGGAGTCATTCAGCTATCTTACAGAATTTCCTACCTTTAGACTATCTTACTTACACATACTACATATATTTGAAAACAAAACACTAAAAATATGGCTGTAAGTCAATTAATAATCAAAAGATATCACCACTTACTTAGGTGGCTGCTTCTGGTGAGATGAAGACACTTTGTTGTTGAGCTGATCACCATTGCCTTTTCCTGTCTCTCCCTCAAAGGAAATATTGCTGCTACTCTTCTCTGGTGTGTTCTTCTTCACGTCTCCCTTTATCGATACCTTCTTAGCTTGGTGAGTGGGGCTGCCAGCACATGACTTGTGAGCTGATGAGCCACTGCCAAGGATAGTTGATGTGGTGGTGGTGGTTGTAGTGCTGCTGGGACACTCTCCCCAGTCATAGTGTTCATAAGCACTAATAGAGCCATTACCCATATTTCCATCTATCAATTCAAACTCATCCAAACCAACTTGAGATACATGATTCTCTGTCTTATTTGCCTGTCTGCGACCTTGGTCAAGGCTTCCATTGATGTTATTGTTGGTGCTACGAGGTTTGTTAGCTTTTGTCACGTTACTACGAGTCTTCTGTTCCGGACGGGAGGCTGCAGGGCTTGGAGAAGGAGACTGTGGGCTCTGCTGGTTGAAGGAAGTAGTAGTACCACTGCTGTTACTGTTACTGCTACTACTTCTACTGTTTAAAGGTGGTGAAGCAGTGTTTAGTTTACCTTCCTGTACTGGGTTTTTGATTAATACATCAGAATATGAAGGCTTGTTGACTTTAGTTGGTTGAGAAGTGGATGCTTGGCTAGCATTACACTGCTGGGATCCACTATTCTCTTTTCTAGGCTTTGTTTCTGATCTAGCTCCAATAGTGGAAGTTCCAGAGGGACTGTGTGGTTTGGTCTGGGCAGCTGTAAGGTTACTTCGGAAGGGATCAAAGGGGCTAAACCAACTTCCAAGGGATGCTGTAAAATTTGAAAACTTTGCTGAGATATTGTTTACAGTTTCACCTTCTCTGATTCTATCATTTTCATGAGAATAAAAGCTGAATTCTGGAGGAGGTACAGCAGCAGGACTGAGACCTTGTCCTTCTTGTAGTGGAGGTGTGCCTGAAGATGCATTTGGACTTCTTTGTACCTCAAGATAAAAGGAAGAGTCAGGACCACTTACTAACATACCGTCAAGAGAATCCATACTAGAATCCATAAATCCATCTAACCTTCCATCACTGTAGTGGTTCCCCTGGGCATGGTAATGATTCAAGCGCAGACCTAAGTCTGAGGAGGACCTCAACAGAGGACTTCTACCTCCATCAAGCTCTGAAAACAAATCTTGGCTAACAGAATAACTCCTGGCTGAAGATCCTGTGAGTTGTGGACCAGGAGGCATGGCCCCAGGAGCACTTGTGGTTGGAGGCTGTAATGGAGTTATTTGAGGCCCAATGTTACTGTGTGCTGATTGCATAGTAGGAACTTGTGAGCCAAGGCTGCCGTGGTTTACTTGCAGAGGAGGAATTTGAGAGGCAAGGCTTGTGTGTGATGTCTGCAATGATGGCATGGGTGATCCCAGACTGGTTAGTGGAGCCTGTCCAGAATTAGTCCAAGGAGGAGATGCTGAAGGTACAAAGCCAGGTTGGTAGCGCTGGGAATCGTGCTGAGGTGTGAAGTCGTTAGTCATTCGCTCCAGGAGATGTCCAAGGGCCCCAGCAGTGGCACCTAACCCCTCACGCCACCGCTCCTCATTGCCTGCCATCATGCCACCTGTAACATACCTATTGGCAATAATCAAAATAATAAATGTATGACCATAAAAAAACTCTTTCCTAATAATGAAAACTTGAATACACAACACAGTGATCTTATCACTGATTATATCACTACAATAGTATTGCAGAATGTATAAAACAAATCTTTGCACAATAGATAGTATTGTAACCAGATTAAATGTGTGCTTAGCAAGTTCAGAGCAGTTGGCAGTGCAGCTGACTAGCCTCCATTGCAGGAAGAAAAACTCTCATTATGCCAGTGTGACACAAGCTATAGATATGAGAAGGGATATGCATACTTTTAAATGTCAAAGGAGTCCCTTGAGAAGATAAAATTGTATGAACACCAGTAGGTCATATCACACTAGAAAAAAATTCGTTATATTCTTCACTATTATTCATCCCAATACATATTGTTGACTTTGATATGTTTCACAACTGAGTCAGTATCTATTCACTTATAACAGAACAAGAAAAATATACCTTGAACACACACTAAACTCATTTTTAAAATCAACTAATTACATTCTTCTTTGTTCATATGAATTTATAAGTTGCCTACCTATGTGCCTTTCAAATCACATTAATTTTTCATCATAATTCCCCACCCCTGTTTGATATGGATATGACATCGTACTGTGACAATTACTACACATTAGTCACACTTGCAGAGTACTTATTATCACTAAATACATATTTCTGTGGTTGTGCAGTTCACTCACCACAAAGGATTACCAGATAGTGCTATAGAAACAAAGATAAAGAAAGAAAATAGTCTCACTGCAAAATGAGATATCTAGTTAATTTTTCTCATTAGTTTAGTGTTTGTGTTCAAGGTATATTCTTGTTTTGTTACATAGTAAGGAATACTGACTTAATTGTGAAACATTTCAGTCACTAATATGAATTATGATGAATAATGTTGAAGTTTTACTTCACATCTACTAGTAAATCATGAGTTTATGTTAAAATTAATGTAACCAATTATGAATGAAATTATGAAATTTATGAAACACTTTACTTGGACATATGAGTAACACATGAGTATTATGCAAATTATGGTAACATTCTTTAAAATAACAATGTATACATAAAAAAAAGTCATGCAACGACCCACCAGTGAGTCGGATCGCAGGAATGTATGACTATGACCCACTGGCTGGTCGTATCGTACTAAACATGTCAAAGCTGTGAAACTAATAATAATGCTGAGGTCAATCAATCAATCAATGTCAATGAGCAAACTTGAATTTGAAAACATGATAAGGACAATAGTACAATGTGGCATGAATTATAGTGGTACGCTGTAAAATTAAGCAACATAATTTTGTTTCATGAAAAGTAATTCAGAAGAAATAAAGTGGGAAAAACCCAGACATTAAAAAGTCAGATAAGTTATAAAGGAAAAGAAAAGAAGAAGTGTTATGGCTAAGACCACAAGGATGGAATAGAATACTTAAGTATTGCTGCAAGGATAAAAGAATAAGGAGGGTTACATGTACACTAATTTTGAGCATGTGCTTTAGTCAACTTAAACCATGACTGACAGTTTGGTTAATAAGTTGATTATGACCAAGTCCAGAACTAATTATTGTTCACCTCTCTACTATTTCTTGAAATAAAAACAAGCATGGAGAGCATAGGGAAGCACAGACACATTGATGAAGCTTTCCAACTCAAATTACATCTGACCTGACCTGACATGGACATACCAAGGAATTGTACAAACCCATATTTGCCACATTATGTGTCAAAAGGTGAATGAATGCAGACATTTAGGTCATCACAGTATGAAACAATCACTGTTTCAGCAGTCTACAACCAATGTGCATTTTGCATAGTAAACATTGCCAATTGTCATCACTGAATAAACATTACTAACATGAATGAGAAATTGGGAACAAGATATTATGATTTTAAAAAATGGACACAACTTTGTTGATTGATTGAAATTAGATATTGTAAAGAATCATAATGACTGTGGAAGCCAACGGCTCCTCCATAGTATCCTAAGTAGCTCTTTCTTAATCACTAAGGAAAGGGGAGGGAAAACAAAGTAGGAATACCTATACATCTAATCTATGTACATACAGTACAGGTACATCAATAATATATCATATCATGAAAATAAGAATTCAAGATCCACAAGGTATTTTGCAATGCAGCAAGTATATACTTAATATGATCTACACTGGAATGACTACACAGTTGTGGGTAATTAAGTGTATACATAGTTGACATGAGGGTGTGTGTGTGTGTTTACAATTACATTATGA
>CM035190.1:5861744-5874676 GCA_020233015.1 Callinectes sapidus | reverse complement strand
GATCCACAGCGAGGTTGTTGGGTATAGGAAGAAGTAAATTAGATTTGAAAGCGTCCCTTCGCCATCCTCACCCGTCGCAGCGAAGCACGGTGGAAACCTCGCAACCCTGGACTCTTTCACCTCTCTTGTTTCTCCGTGTGCTTAACCCCTTCACCACTAGGACGCATTTTCAAGTTCCTTATGCTTATTGTTTGGAGATTTTGAACAGCTTCAGAAACTCATGTGAAGAATGAAATAGTACATACTCTGGCCATTAATCTTCTGACCACCATGGACTCTTCCTAATGGCAATAAAATCTTCTAATTACACTGAAACTCGTGGTAGAAATATTTTCCGGTACTGAAGGGGATTAGAATAATAAAAACTGAGGCCACTAATCTTCTGACCACCATAGAGCTTCCCTAATGTCAATAAAATAATCCAGTCGTACCCAAACCGAAGGTAAAAAATACGTCCTAGTAATGAATGGGTTAGTAAAAATTGATAATAAAAACGAAAAGAAATAACGGAGCTTGAAGAGCACGTGAACACCCACCATATAGAATTTACCCAGCAACACCATCACATACTGCCAGCTAGATGTTACTAATAGAACGCTGCCTCTCTTACTATGAAGTTCCCGTGAGCCAAGAATGAACTGGTATACAATGGTGAACCGCTCCACACTGAGTGATTTATTTCCCGGCTTGAATCCTGCCTCTGACTAATTAATAGAAGAGAGGAACACCAGCGACTTTGACGTCATGAATAATTGAACAAGTCAGTCAGTCACGCTGGTAAAAATTCATAGCGAGACTTACGTATGTGAGTGAATAGACTATCTCTTGATGAATAGACAACAATGGCGTGCTGGAATCTGACTCCTTCCCCCACACTTACTCAGCGACCATCTGCTTTAATACAGTGTGAACAATTCAATTATTCTCAAGATATGATCGATGCCATTATTGGGAATATGTATCTCCGATTTCCACTGCGTAATAAAGGGACGGACGGAGATGAAAACAATCAGATATGTTGTAAGTTTCAGTCAGTGAGAGAGAGAGAGAGAGAGAGAGAGAGAGAGAGAGAGAGAGAGAGAGAGAGAGAGAGAGAGAGAGAGAGAGAGAGAGAGAGAGAGAGAGTTTGTGTTGCGTGGGTGTGTAAAAGTAGTAGTTGCCAGAGAGAGAGAGAGAGAGAGCGAAGAGAGAGAGAGAGAGAGAGAGAGAGAGAGAGAGAGAGAGAGAGAGAGAGAGAGAGAGAGAGAGAGAGAGAGAGAGAGAGAGAGAGAGAGATTAGTACTAACACTTTAAGGAACGAGACTTTACGGTTGTGAGCTTCAGTTACACATGTCACAATAATTTGTTTTTATTTGAAGAATGTTGTTCACTGATTTAATTGTCATTTCAATACATGACTTCACCTCGCTTGGGTTTAAGAATGTTTTGAAGAACAGTTTTAGCGTTCCAGAAGACTCTTTCTTTTCAGTGACGAGAAGCGACTGCACTGTTCCATAGCTTCCTCCAGCGGTGCCTTCAGCTTCTTTCTTCACAGATTTTGCAGTGAAATGGGAAGAGAAAATTAGGATATATTTCCAAGTAGATATAAGACAGAGGGAAGAGAAAATTAGGCTATGTTTCTAAGTAGATATAAGAGAGAGGAAAGAGAAAATTAGGATATGTTTCCAAGTAGATATAAGAGAGAGGGAACAGAAAATTAGGATATGTTTCCAAGTAGATATGAAGGTAAAAAGCAAAAACGACAGTGAGGGATGAAAACATCGCCATAAGAGCTGCAACCCATATAATTATGAACCACATGGAATGAATGACAAGCAAAACAATTTCATCTCTTGAAATTTAACGCAAACATTCATCTACGTAAACCCTCGCGCCAAAACACGGATTGTATCTAAGAAAACTCCTGTTTCCTGTAATAGTACTGCTACTACTACTACTACTATTACTACTATTACTACTACTACTATTAATAATAATAATAATAATAATAATAATAATAATAATAATAATAATAATAATAATAATAATAATAATAATAATAATAATAATAATAATAATAATAATAATAATATTAATAACAATAATAATAATAATGAAAAGAGTTAAAAATAATAATAGTAACAACAATAGTGATAATAATAATAATAATAGTAATAATAATAATAATAATAATAATAATAATAATAATAATAATAATAATAATAATAATAATAATGATAATAATAATAATAATAATAATAATAATAATAATAATAATAATAATAATAATAATAATAATAATAATAATAATAATAATGATAATAATAATAATAATAATAATGACTATTACTACTTCTATTACTACTGCTACTACTACTACTATTACAACTACTACTACTACTGCTACTGCTGCTGCTGTACTCTGTCCTACTTAACTCTGAAACTCCCAACCTGCCTCTGCATTTCCAACTTCCCTTGACTTACCTCTACTTTTTAAGATGGAGTTTTCAAAACATTTGTCCTTGACTTTGGCAAATTCTTTGATCCTTTCAGGGGACTGGTTATAATAAAATAGTGAGCTTGTTTGTTTTCTTTCTTTTTGTTACCCTTGGCGAACTTCCCTTACATAAAAAAAAGTCATTAATTCTGTTTCTCTGCCAATACTAGTATTATTACATTACTACTGCTTAACATTAGACCATTTGTCAGAAGGTGGTTCTGCATTTTTTATTTTGTAATGGAAAAATAACCATAGGAAAAATAATGAGTATCATACCATCAGAAGGATACAGAAAAAGAAACATATAAAGGGAAAGCTTTTTGATAGTAAGGTTTCAGTTCTTTCTTTCCAAATATTGTAAGGTGAAAGGTACCATTATTTATTGACTATGTAATGTCTTGGCTGGCTGGCTGGCAGGCTCACACATGGTGGCTCAAAACACTACACTACACTCATTCACACTCTTACCTTGTAGGATGTGGTGACATTAATGGACTGATCATCTCCTGCCTGATATGGAGCAGGCAAGTTTATTGTAGTAATGCTTGATGCCACTCCCGAGAGTAGAGGACACAAGAGCTAGTTGCCAACAGGGGTAGGTTGGCAAACTTGTAATAATTCAGATGTTTACTGTTAGAGATTGTTGTAATTCACACCATAGAACCACCATGTGCTTCCTCTATCATCAACAAACTGCCAGATCAAAAGGAAACATTTGATTTTGATACTGGTAAGGAAATTTTCATACACTTATATTGTTTGCTATAACATATGAGGCTACATATGAAAAACATTCAATTCAGTCATCATTCAACTTGGGGTTTAATTAAGGATTGTTTACCCATGAAACAGTCTACACCTATTAGATTTCTTCATGTATATTAAAACCATTTTCTTTATTTTGCCATTTCACTCTGATTGCTTCCCTAAACCAACTGAAAAAGCAACATATGTATGCTACTTTTTCACACACACACACACACACACACACACACACACACACACACACACACACAAAGGGGGTGAGGAAAGAAAAAGGATCACAACATATATGCGTGTATATGTAGAAAGATAAATCTATGGAAATGAAAGTCAACAAAATATTCAATATTCAAATTTAATATAAAAAAATACTACTTATTTCCATTGTAACTAGTATCCAATAATTTTATAAAAAACTAAAACATGCACTTCACTTATGCAGCAATCAATATCTGTATTAATCAAACCATATCCATGTAAATTTTTGAGTTCTGTAATAAGAGATGAGGAATACAATAGGGACCTTTGTTTTGAAAGCTTACACACACACACACACACACACACACACACACACACACACACACACACACACACACACACACACACACATATATATATATATATATATATATATATATTATAGATATCTATATATATTGATATATATATATATATAGATAGATAGATAGATAGATAGATAGATAGATAATATTGATGACAAAATGGAGTTTAGAAAACCTCACTGTGGTTTAGAGATATATGCACAGTTGGTGTAAGGAACTGTCAGGATTAAGTCAAATTATTAATTGTATCTAACACTTTAGGTTCACCACTAGTCCATATATTCAACATATTTTCAAGAATGTTTTTCACCATTTTACTGTTTTCATTATCAATAAACACATTGTTACCTTTCATTCTTTTCACCAGGTTGCAAGATTCCTTTAAAGAATTGAGCAGCCCATTGACATCAAGGTTCTCTTCATCAGGTGAAGTACTCTCTCTGCGCCGTTTAACAGATTTGACTTCTTCTGGATTCTGACACTTAGCTTTCAGTTTCTCAGTTTTCATGAGGTCTTCAATCAAAATTATATTATCCTGCCCTTTTGGCAAATCCTTTTGCTGCATTTTGATGCTCTGATAGTGAAGGAGTGATAAAGAAGTTTGGTTGGTAGGGTGTGGGGTTTGTTGAAGGTAAAGGGTCACTCGCTCTCTTGTCTCCTTTCCACATCCAGCAAGGCACATGGGTAACACCTGTATAATAAGATGTATAATTTACAATGTAGGAAATAATATGACTCTACACTACCAATGATAACACAGAAATGTCTTGATATACTTTGTTGCAATTTCCAACATTCTTAAAGTAAAAGCATCCTCTGGAACACAGAAATGGAAGAATACTGCAACTAAACATATTGCGTTGGTATCATTAAGCAAGACTAACAGGTTTAACAAGAAAGCAAGAACCCACTTCTTTGTAATTACCTTCACATGGTCAAACAAACCTTGTACATGTTACCTCCATATAAGATCTCAGCTTGGAATACACAAACAGATAAATGAGCTCTTAATATTCAACATTATCAAACTCCGAGGACCAATATATACAATACTTTACTTCCAATACTTACCTCCTCATGGGACGTGTGTTTACCCACTGCAACGAATGCATCAATAGCCTGCTGGTGAACCAGTGGGTTTTCATCTTTCATCATGTTTGACAGCACATCTAAAAGGAGAGAGAGAGAGAGAGAGAGAGAGAGAGAGAGAGAGAGAGAGAGAGAGAGAGAGAGAGAGAGAGAGAGAGAGAGAAGACAAAGGGGAAGGAGGGGGAGCGAGAGGAGAGAGAGAGAGAGAGAGAGAGAGAGAGAGAGAGAGAGAGAGAGAGAGAGAGAGAATTTCATCAAGTAACAAGACTGTCAAAAGTGCATTTCATTTACATCTTCAACTAGACTATCTACATTTGTGTGAAGTCTTTTAAAGTGACAGCAGATATACCATACGTCTTATACTACCCACAGGCACCTGCAGGTATTCACTTCTCAATCTAGTAAATTTGATACTTGCTAATGAGAAATTTCTATGTAAGCTACAAAATTCATTCCTGTATTTCATTCACTCTTTTTATGATCTGGTTCTCTTTTTCTCCTCTTTCCATGTTTTACTTTTATTTAACATAAATAGTTTTTACCCGACATGATGCTGAGGATGGGACGAAGGCAAGGAGACTCCGGGAAGCTGCACTGCCCCAAGGAAATCATGAAGTCACAAAGGCTGACCTTCACTGTCACTGATCCTCTTAGACAGACTTCTTTTACAATAGACAATATCTGATAAGGAAGGAAGAAAGGAAGATGGAAAATCAATAAATAACAATAATTTCATGTCTAGAAAATGAAACAAAGTTAAAACTCTCTCTCTCTCTCTCATTATAGTCAAGTAGCACAATTATAATGCAAATACCTGAAGTAGCTGAGAACTGGACAGTTGACGGAGAATGAATGATGATATTTTCAATAAAGCACAAACAAGCTTCTCTACCAAGAGGCATCCAATGTAGTCAAGAGGTAACCTGCAAAAAAGAGCTTTTACTGTTTCCTGATATTATTGGTGAAGTATGACATATTTCCTTCTGTAATGATGATGATGATGTTTATAATGATACAAATAGAAATATAATTCTTTATCTACAAAAACACATGTTTTTCATGCAAATAGAGACCATTATCTCTCAGTGCAGAGTACTATCACACAAAATCTACTTATCACACTTTTGACAAGAACTACATCTGAGAATATCAAGGATCCATATAAAGACAAAACTACTCACATAAAGGCATATCAATATTATCTAAGATCAGTGCAAATATCAAACTTTCCTTTCTTACTTCCAAAATGCATGTAAACAGCTCCAGAATAAAGAAGAATGGAATGCTATCAATATTACAAAACAAGACAATCATATCCTAACCTTGTCCACAAAAGAACAACCGATGTAAGGAAGTTTGTTGACACAGAATCTTCTAGTGTATGGTTTCTTGGAAATGCTTCCATGACCAACTCTATCTCTTGGAGGTTATGTATCTGAAACAATGTTTAGGGAGATACTGTACTTCATACACACTATACCCAAACCCTTGCTTAACAGGGACAGGAATTGTTCAATTTTTGTCAAAACCTTCAGAAGGGTCTCAACCTACACCTCTTAAATGACAAAGATACTCTCCACTCAGCAACAAGGCAGTTAGTTGTAGGCTACATGTAAAATAAAAAGACAAATTTAGCTAAGTAGGTGGATGCATACTCGGTTACAGAACATCTACTTCACCAACCTCTGGATATCATAAAAAAGATTAGAGCAAAATGTTGTAGGCATCAGGAAATTGTTCTCAATGTTACTCTTACAATTCATGCCATAAGCACATCTCTGTTTCTTAGCCATAAGAAAATATATCTGAATCTTCAAGATGTAAAGAAATCGGAGAAGTTCAAGACTGCCTGCATTTACCAGACTCTTTACATCTTCTGCAGTAGCAGCTCTTGAAACAGTGATGTTCACATGTTGTATGAAATCTTCCATACAACTATGAAATTCAACGAGCAGTACTTCATCTTCAGGTTTATCTTGTGTTAGTCTGCACCACATGCCATTACCCTTTTCTATAGAAAAAGATAAAGAAAAAAACAAGGATTGTAGTTGAAAGAAGCCAACAATTTAGTATAATGATAAAGACAGAAACAAAAATGAGAAAAAAATCAGGAAAGGTTACTTAACATTCCTAAAATTACTTCTCTAAAACAAAGTAAAGTACTTTAACATTTGAATCCATCACAGCTTTTCAATTTCTCAATAACTGCCATCATTCAATCATAATCTCTTTTGCACATCTCATACTACACTTTTGACAAAAACCTCCAAAATTCTAGCTGTTCAAGTCTCTCCTCTAAATAATCCACCAATGCAATATTATCACCAAACAGAAGCATGTACATATTGTCCGTATTGCAATGATGGCTGGTCCTTTCCTCTCTAGCCAGAGATAATGATATATGCTATAGATGTCCTTCCTCAGCAGTCCTCGTTTCTCTTTCAAGGTCTAATCTATTTATCCTGGTATATAGACAGACATAGAACTAACCTTTTTGTCTGGCAGTATTAATTCTTGACATAATATCTTCTTTATGACTTGGAGAAAGCTTTCCCATAAGTCTTGATAAAAGAGTAACAGTCACAAGTTGCTGGATAGAGGGAGGGTCTGTGTGAGTCTGGCTTAAAACTTCCACAAGATAAGCACAATGTGTCCTGCACAACTCACTTGTTCCATACCTAAAAATAAAACCACAAGAATAAAGTCAATTGTTATTGTCATTGTAGTGGCAATAGTAGTGGTAGTAGTAGCAGTAGTAACAGCAGGAGCAGTGATGATAACAAAAATAACAAAACAATAAATATAATAACAACAACAACAACAACAACAATAATAATAATACTAATAATAATAATAATATCACAATAATAATAATAACAATAATAATAATAATAATAATAATAATAATAATAATAATAATAATAATAATAATAACAATGATAAATGAATAGACATGAATACATCATATAATATTACAACATTTAGACCAATCATTCAACACAAAAATCCACCTTGCAATGAAGCACCAGACATCAGCAGCTAGAAGTGATGGCCAAATTTTCCCGCTGAGTAACCAGTACACAAGTTCTCTCTCCAGAATCTTAAACTGTTGAGAGTCAAAAGTGGCCGAAGCAGCACAGAGGTGCATTACGGTGTGTTCGTACAATGTCACGGCAGTCAAAGGCTTCCCCTTACACATGACGCCATCCATCATGCAAGGAAACGATAAACTTGCATGACCTGTGAATCATCAGTGAATTATAAAACTATCCCCACTAAATACCTCAAGAACAAAAAATATCAAACCAAAGTAAAAAATAAAGTACTAGTATGACAACATTTAACTGACCTTTCTCTATTGCATGAAAAATCCTGGATACAATAGTGTTCATGTGATGGGCAATAGAACTTCTGAGAGGAAAAAGAACTCCTATCAAAAGAAGAATGTGACATCCCCAGTCATCGACAATGCTTGTTTCTTTTAGTGCTGATCTAAGCACTTCCTGTTAAAAATAAAGACAATGCATTTGAATTTGCTCTCCTTTGAAGAAAACTGTGATAATCAAGAAAACATTAGTGTAGCAAAACATATGGTTTGATTTCAGACAAGTAATAAATATAATGCTTTACAAACTTTGAGGAAAAACATAAGCTTGTATTCTGAATGGAACAATGGAGGATGATCTCAACAAACATACAAACATATAACAAAGCTGTCTTCTCCAAAACGGAAGGTAACCAAAATAAAGCACATAACTTTTACATTCACACCATTCCCTCAGCCTCATGATCCATAACATGGAAGAGAAAGTTTTCCTGCTGTCACTTTACAAGGATGAGCCACACAGTTTAGCCAGTTTGATCTGAAAGCTGGAACAAGGCTCCTTCATCACAAATAGTTTTCCTGTACCACACCCATGTATCCTCCACCTGTGTAAGATCATCATAGTCTGGCCTCCTTTGAAGTTCACAGGACTGTATCATTCCTCACACACAACTGCTCTTCATTTGCTTTCATCATGCACAATTCATTCTATGCTCCAGTGTTAGTCCTTGTTTCAATCAACTCATACATATTAATTAATATCACTTCAAATGTAAATCAAATCATTAATACATTCACAACATAAATGCCCTATGACACCATCTAAAGACATTTCCATGAGACATACTTCAATAAAGTCTTCATCATCCCTTAGGTGTGCCAGAAGTGGTTCAATGCCAATGGTCACCTGAAGCTCAAGATCTTTCTTAACACCTTCTGGATAATCACTCAAAACTACATTCTTGGGTGAAAATCTGTAAAATCAAATTGAAATGGTACCACATTTTGATGCATAATATTGTTTTTACATACATATAAATGTTTAAGCCACACCAGAAATGAAGAAAAAGAAAAAAACTTACCTGTACAACAAAAGAATCAGCAGCATTAGAGATGTGTGACAAGCCATCAAATACCCATGAAATTTCTCACACATCACTATGACAACCTTCAGGCAAAAGCTTGTCATTTTGATGATTCGTTGGACAATTTTTTTGTCTTTCTCTTCCTGCAATAACACAAATAAACAGCTGTTAATGACCTCTTATATTGTGAGACTGGTAATATCAATTTATTCACAATATGATTCTTAAAGTGAACTTTCAACAAAATCTCAACCTTTTGTTTATCAATGAATGCATGCATCTCACCACTGTCTTATTTCTAAGAGATAATGATGCTAAAGTATCAAGTCCATCTTTAATCTCCTTCACTAATGCTGTCATTGGAAGAGAGAGATCCAGCCGGGTGATGAGTACACCATGATATTGCTGAATGAGACTTGTGTAAACTCGCCACAGTGTTACACTTCCACGAACTTCCGACAGCTGAGAAAGACAAGCAGCTGTTGTGCACAGCTTATCACAAACTGTAGACAAATAAATGAACACATGAATTAATGAAGGAGTTCATATAGATACATATTATGTAAAATATATGAATATAAAGTAAACAAAAAATAGTTAATTGCTTTTAATTTAAACAAGAAAAAATGTTTCAATCCCAATCAACATGAATTTACGTTTAGTCATCTATTTTTGCTTTTACCTTCAGTAAGAATTTTTACATCATCATCTGCTAAAGGATCAAATTTCAGTCTTGATAAGAGGTTTGCAAAATCTACAGCCACTTCCACAGTAAGCTGGTAGAGTCCTGACAGGGAATCTTGCACTTCCTCTAAATGACCATTGTAAATGGTTTCACTGAAAAAGATTGTAATATATATGTATAGAGAGAGAGATCAGACAAATCATTTTGACAAATTGCTTTAAATACAAATGGAAAATTGCCATCAAAATCAAATATACTTACAGATATACAAATTATACTTGGTAGTAAAAGCCTCATAACATAAACTTACCTCTGTTTGCAATGAGTTAATGAAGAAGTAACAATGTTTAAAAACACTGGGGGAAGATTATTCAAATATTCCACAGCAATCTTTTCAGCCGGAACTAAAAACTGCAGAGCCTGTTTGCAGCATTCTGATACTGTATAACATTGCTACAAAAATAAATAAATAAATTGATTATCAAATTTGTCAATCAAACAGCCAATCAACAAATTAATAACAAATCAATCAACTGTTGATGCATTAAGTCAAAGTAGTAAAATCTTCTAATATAAGCTATATATTTCATATCATTTTATTCTTATACATAATACTGGCAGTGCAATTTTACAGTAGTTCATCAAGACATCTCTGAATTTATCAAAATGAATGATCTATGAAGAATCATATTCTAAACTCAATTAAATTATCAAATATAAAATTATTTATCTGTCGTTGCTAAAAAACAATCTAGGTTTGTACAGTACTAAAAATGTATTAAACTACAAGAACCCTTGCAAAGTTGGATAATTCTAAAAAGCATTCCAACTAATTTAACAAAACTTTTCATGACAACTTTATTTTAGAAAAAAAATGTTTAAAAGAAAACCTGTACAAGTGATATTTCTCACCTGCAGTAACTTTATGATATCTCTAGTGGCACTTGCATCCTTCTGGGAGCATCTTTCCAAAAATAAATCATGGGAAGGCTTAAGGAAAGAAAAGGCAACACCTAAAAATTTAAAAGCAGTCTTGTCAACTTGAAGATGAGGTAATACAGATCCAAATGCCATTTTTGTAGCCTGTACACCCTCCTCTGGAGATGGAGCTGATTTTAAAAACAAGTGTGTTTAGTTAAGGCATGGTAATACAAATATTCAACTTGCTCTGTTTCTATGATCTAAGATGTAGTACCTAATTTCACATTAAATGGCAAATATCTGCTTCTTTCATAAAAAATTACAGCTTTTTCATATATTCCTAAGTTGTGCACTGAAATGGCAATAAGATAAATGAAAAAGTTTTGCATGCAGCTCATTTATAATAATAATAATAATAATAATAATAATAATAATAATAATAATAATAATAATAATAATAATAGTGGTGATTATCATAAGACTCCACCTGTTTCCTATCTTTACCAGCTGCTACCACCAACAATATGTGGGGCCTTTTGGCCAGCTTTCCCCAGTAATCACTAATATACTTATTTAACAAAAAGGATATGTTGAATGTATCAAGTAAGCTGGACACTTTTTCTGTTCCTTCTAAATCTGTCCACTGGCCTGCTTCAGTTAGCAGACTGAAGATATCATGAACTTCTGGGAGTGATTCTTGAGATTCCATTATTCTGAAATAGAATGACACTGCTAATGAAACACAATTTAGGATCACACTGGACATGCATGTTTTACATCACGTGATGAATACATGCCCGCTATTAGAACAACGTTTGATACATTTCACTTGAGAACTTGAATTACACTGAGGCTAAGCTATGAGCAGAACATATTCTCCATACCTTGTCCTTCACGTCCAACACAGCTGTGTTTGGTAATTTCCTTAACTACAAACGAATCATCCTTCCTTTCTGAACTACAAAATCACAAATCAATCCATCCCACTTTCCTATAACAAAAAAATCCAAGTTATATCTTGTGAAGGACACAAGGTGCGTATAAACGCCCGCGTTTTCCACCAATATTCCCACAATGCCCCACGGCTTTGTGTATAGGACGTTCTTCTTCTTTTACGGAGCATTGCTGAGCCAAATAACTCCCTGTGGTGAATCCATCGTATAAGGAAAGGTCACCAAATGTTAAAAAGGATAAAAGAAAATTAGAAAGGGTTCAAAGAGTATCTACAAAAATGGTACCAGAAGAGAATTAAAGGGCATTGAAAAGCTGGGCAAGCAAAACCTAGTGATGATGGAAAAAGAAACTAGATAGATGAGAGGACACTCAAGGAAGATAAAAAAAAAAAGTCGGGGTTTAAAGGACATTAAAAGGTACAGTTTTTCACATAGAACTGTGGATATTTGGAATAGATTAAAAGAAGAGGTTGTTACAGCAACCAACATACATAAATTCAAGGAAATGTTCGATATATGGAGATATATGATAGTTGCCAGGGTGAAAGACTCTATGTACGAGTATAAGTGAGCAATCGTCGCGATCGTGAACCCTCAGCAGTAACGCGACTCGACGGACAATCTTCCCTCACTGTTTGATTCCTATTGTTTTGCCCCTGTATGTTCTTGCCATTCGTATATCATCTTTGTTCTGTTACTTCATCTAGTAGAAAATTGATAACTTAAATTCATCTTTCATTAGTAAAATCTAAATTCTGTCATTTTAGCCCCCCCCTCCCCCCCCCCCCCCCCGTTGTGATTAAAGTATTTCAAGATGAAAAATAAGGCACCTAAGGATATAAACTGGCCAAACCATCTCAACCATTTTTTTTCTTTCTAACCATAGTATTTTTAAAATATTCATTGGGTAGGCTTTTTATTATCATTTATTCAGTTACATTTTTCTTCTTGGTCACTATTTCATATGAAATGGACATACCTACATATTCTTATTTGGTTCAATATTGCAATAACTAATTGCTGCACATCACTGTCTTATATATATATATATATATATATATATATATATA
>CM035190.1:5827863-5859832 GCA_020233015.1 Callinectes sapidus | reverse complement strand
CTTATGGATATTGGTTGCTGTGTGTGTGTGTGTGTGTGTGTGTGTGTGTGTGTGTGTGTGTGTGTGTGTTTGTTCTCATATGATTTGTTACAAAGTAGTGTTCCTTTACTGAAGTTAGAATTCCAGCTTTGAATTAAGTGAAAAGATACAGGGATGGAGTATAAGCATATTATTCACATACAGTTGGGTCTCCTTATAGGCACTAAATAGAGACCAGAACTATGAGAAAGATGTCTATAATGAACCGTTCACTCCATTCATTGAATACAATATGGTCAACAGACCAGCTCATGTGAAACACAATATATACATAAAGTACATAAATAAGTAAGTTACATGCCATTTATCACACTCTTCTTCAGTTCAATCATTTTCTGCTTGTTGCCAAGCCCATAATGTTCTTTTCTGCTCTGAGGCATGATGGATGTTTGTAAGGCTGTGGATCCACACAAAAAAATCACAAAGCAAGTCTTTGATTACAAGCAGGCACAAAAGATTTGGAACAATGGCAGGAGGTGTGAACCAGGAGTGTATAACAATGTACAAGGCACTACACTAAGTAGTGATCTTTTAAAATTGTTTGAAGATTATATTATGGGATTTTAGAGAATTTTTAGACATTTTTCATAAGCTTTTTATCTGTTAACATGAGCATTTCTAAGAAATTTTGTCCTGCAAAGTGAAAGGCAACTTTAAAATATGTTATGCCCACCTATGTTGAACTCATTCAGCCAGTAAAGGGATTTTTCCCTAAATATTTTTGTGTGACTACCACCTATAAGGCAAAACACCTATAACAAACACACCCATAAGGAAACCCAACTGTACATATTAGAAAAATTTCAATTTCACTGGCAGAATAAATATGAAATAAATTTATACATGAATGGTGAAATTGAGAAATTAAAATGTATATGAAGGACTGGAAATATTTTGTCTATGCATGCACAAATCTTCAAGAAGACAAAGGATTTGTGAATATTATGTGTTGATGTGACTGGGAGGAAATGAAATAAATATATGGTACAAGAATTAACAATTCACCTGTCAAAGAGCTGAGTATGGAAGAACATGAATATGCACAGATGTGAAATACTAAAGGATTACAAGAAGAAAATATCTGACATTGGATTATAGTCATTTTATGGGATTAAAAGAAATTATGACTATAATTTTTTCAGTGCAACCAAGTAAGTAAGGGGTAATATGTATTTGACAGTATGAAATTGTGTGTATGATCAATCAGACTGAGATATATGCATGTATTTAACAAAGAGAAGGTAACTAAAGCACTGTTTGATTGAAAATTTGTTGATATGTCTATTGTCATGAAAAAAATGTATGCAATTAAAAGAAAAGAATCTTTTTATGGAGAAATTATAATAGAACCCGTGTTTCTATGTATGTGAATAGATCTTTGATAATTATGGGGGTCTATGGAAACGTTATAGCAAGATCTTTGATTTCATAATATCTATTCAATGTTCACAAAATATAAAAATTTTAGATTTCAAAATGCCAGAACAGATTTATCTATGAAAATTGGCAGAGTATTTTCTTGTCATTATAAAACATTCACTATAGAAATGTAGATAGTGCAAGAAGTATGACATGAGAAAGGTGAAGCATGATGAGATCATCAAGTTTAATAATGACACCATCAAGCATAACGAGATAAAAGAAATCTTGTATCTTGGATAATTTCTTGCTTTCAAAGTCACAAAAAGACAGAGGGAGAGAATTGAGTGTAAAATGCTGATGTGAAATAGGATGACATTCAAACAAGCAAGATTTACCCAAGTGAAATATGTTTAAGAATTTCCAAAAACATGTATAACAAGAATTTCATCTGAAAAAAATGGGAAATAAATCAAGGAAGCAGAGAGAGAGAGAGAGAGAGAGAGAGAGAGAGAGAGAGAGAGAGAGAGAGAGAGAGAGAGAGAGAGAGAGAGAGAGAGAGAGAGAGAGAGAGAGAATGTGGAAACAATTTTAAGATCCCGTTGCCAGTTAGGTATCCAAGCACATGTGAAGGACACACATGAAAGACTAATACAGGAACCAAGGACAGTATGCATGGGAAGGTATCTAACAAATACAGATACTATCATGGGCCAGCATTTTGAAGCTTCCATTTGAAAAAAAATAAAAAAATAAATAAATAAATAAAAAATAAAGAATCAGGTATACATGAACAGAACAATGATACATGTGTTTTTTAGATCCAACACTTCTACTTCTGATGAATATTCTGAACATTCAAGTTAGAAACCCTAAAAGAATATCTCTAATACAAACAAATCAAGTATAAATTATTAACAAGTACCTTTATAACCTCTGAGGTATTTTTTTTTTTTTAAGGGAGGTAATAAAATGAAAACCAGATCATTGCAGCAGTTTTTTTCATAGACAGCCATTGATGGGTTAACAAAAAAAAAAAAAAAAAAAAAAAAAAAAAAAAATCATAATGACTCAAATCCATGTTGCATAACCTTATTCAACCAGTTTAATTTTTCTTTCAAATTTTAATTCCTTGATACACCAACACACAAAAGAATTAGTAATATAAAATAAATATATATTACATATACCTTTATGCTACAGAAACCTATCATGAACAAAGTCTTTACACTAATCTACCTTAGAGGGTTCTGGAATGATCTCAGTCACTCTGAATTACAGTAGCGAATGTACATCGTATGAATGAGGTATGTACAGTTCACTTTTGGACATTGCCAAAACCTATGTGGTTTTTCTTTTATGAGCAGTGCTTTCTGTAATAGTACATTAAATGATTATGAAATGTGCAACCCCCATAACCCAACTGCTCCACTAATGTCAAATATCACAGTGACAAGCAGCTCCCCTGAGCAACCTCTAGATTCTGTGAAACTATTAATAAACCAACAGTTATCCATCAATTACTTAGTAACAATAAACTGATTGCCTCTCTCCAAAATGCTATGCAGTTGTGCTAAAAATGTACAACTAGGAGGTTATGAAAAATGTTCAGATACAGCAAAGCCTCATTGATTTGCACTTGACTAACTTTATTTCAAGTACATGATGTATGCACTTTAAATAATAGGAAGACTGAATTTATGTAGCAGTGATAACCTCTTGCACTTTGTACTTAATTCATACCATAATGGCAAAAAAATGCACTTATGGTTCTGGTTCCATGAAAATTCATACCATGACTGTGTGTATTTAACTAGTTGTAGTGTGTGTGTGTGTGTGTGTGTGTGTGTGTGTGTGTGTGTGTGTGTGTGCAAAATATTTGCAAAATTTTTTGTCACAGCCACACAATCTTTTAGAATAGATTAATCAACAATAAATTTAGTTTTTAGATATGAGTATTTACCAACAATATTAAATTATTATCCCTCTTTTATAAAGAGATAATATGCCATTTCAATATTAAATCATTAACAGTGAGATCTTATCTTACCAATATATAAAAAAATGTGAGTATTTTTGTTTTATGGTGCATTTGGAACAATTATAGCGACTGTTTTAGTGAGAGCTGTAAATTGCCCTAGGAATCAATTATAAGCCAAGTGGAAGGGTTAGCAAAGATGAGTTAAAATAAGTAAGCTCTATGCTTGTAGGATTTGAAGAATAAGAGATCAATGAAGTTCATAATTTTGTGAAAGTTATTCACAATGGAAGATAATCAACATAATAGTTAATAACCAGATAAGTATATAATTAACAATATAACATAATACCATACCAACAACTGTCCTTTCTAGATATTTACTTCTAATTCAAAGTACTACTCATAATCACATTTGGAAATTAATTCCATCCAATATACCAAGTTTACCAAGAATAGCTGAGATTATGGACAATTGAAATAAATATGGAGTAGAGTAGATGTTATATCCCATTCTTTATTATGCACAAGACAATGAGGCTTTTGCTGTAATCATGTATATATTAAGTCATTTAATAGGTTTCTGAAAATATTATTGCTTTATAGTTCATCTTTCTTATCAAGATCTTTGGTTTGTAAGGAGTCTCTGTCTTTGTTAGCACTCACATCTTCACTGTTTGTAGTGTGTTCAAACTGCTTTCTTATTTTTCTAATTTGATGCTGAATTACTTCAGAGAGTTCTTCTTCAAGTTTACTATCTTCATTATGATCCCCTTTGGGTGAACCTCTCTGATGAGAAAGTTTAGTTTCTGAGGCAGTATTCCTAGGGTGATCAAGCACTGATGGTTTGAGTGTAAGAGCAGTCAGTTGGTTCAACAGATGATGTAGAGATGTATCTAAATCAGAGGTGCTAGGTGAGGCTTGCTGTAACACTGCCATCAGCTCCCTCAGACGTACACTTAATAGCGATTTAAGGAGACTAGGGTCAGAGGATGTCTTCTTGATTAATAGTCCCTGAAGCTCTGTAATGATTGCAGATGATGGTTGTCCAGTCTTTAAAATACCGCCCTCTGCTACCTCCTGCTCTTGTCTGCTGTTGACATAGTGAACTGCTGCAACAAGAATCTCTTCTGCAGAGTTTGCATTCTCTAGTTCCGTGAGGGCTTTCTGAAATTACGCTTCTGTTAATATGGCAAATCAATGTCTAATGTATAAGAATATAAGAACAAAGAAAATAAGGAAAGCTGCAAGAGGCCACCAGAAAGAAGTCATCAGGCAGCCTACACATGACAGTCCCTGTGTGAACAAAACTACCTTATTCCACTTAAATATCATGCCCCCTTTGTTATAACCCATATACCACTTAAATGCTTCTATCAGGTCCCCTCTTGACCTAAATCTTTACTTTACTTTGCTTCCTTCATTCATTTATAAATATGAATTCCAAATATACTGCATTGCCTATGAATCTTAATACTATCTACTGTATAGGTGAGGATCTAAAACAATGCACCCTGAATTGTTTCTATCTATAACTTATACCTATTTTACATAATATTAGAATGCTAAAAAGAAAAAAAATACAAGTATTTGCAAACTCATTCTCACCTGAAATTTGAGGAAATAATCTTTTCTTTCCTGTTCAGTATGTTTTGTTTGCTGTCCCTCCACCACTGTTACTAAATCGTCACCACTTATATCTTCATCCTCCTGTAAATATGTGTCTGTTAAGATGTGGTATATATATATATATATATATATATATATATATATATATATGATGACTTCTACAGGTATTTCTTCTTGACTACTCATTGTATGCTAATTCTGAGGGTTAGACAATAATGAGACATGTTCCTGAAAGAAATATGGGATGAAAGAAAGGTAGGCAGATAATTATATATATATATATATATATATATATATATATATATATATATATATATATATATATATATATATATATATATATACCATATATTACTGTATATAAGACAATTTTTCGATAAGATTACCCCTAAATTTGAGTGCAATTTTAAAGATTGTAGCCGATATCAGTGGTATAAGATGGGAAGTTTAAAACAATTAATACCAAACAAGTGAGTTGATAAAATTGGGCAAGTAGTATGATGAATCAAATTGATTGAATAGAGTACCAATAATAAAGTGGTAAAACACCTACAATACTTTAATATATTACCTTAAAGTCTTTTCACCATAGGTATGTTATGAGTGAAGCATATAATACGGCAAATACAAAATGTAGCCTATCGTCTACAGTGGTAATAAGTTGTTAAAGCAAGATTCTTTTGTTTGTTGAGGTGATGGGTGTGGCCAGTATGTGGATGAAGCATCATCACAAAGTAATTCATGGCTCAGTTCAATACTAGCTTCTGTACAATTAGCCAGAAAAATTCTAAAAAAATGCAGAATAACTAATGCAATGGATGGAACACATAATGATATACTGTGGAACACTGATGACAAAACTAATGCCAACCTAGGACCAGTTTAACAATGTGTAAACAGTGACACTGGACATGGTTGGCAACCTCTCTGCAATCACTATTAGTTTGCATCTACATCTGCCAAACAGATCTCACCTTCTGTCTCTTGTTTATGATGGATATCACTTGAGGTAGTTGACCCTCTTCTGATTCAGCCACTTTTGTTTCTTTCCCAGCCTCACCAGTGGTACTCAACTCAAGTTGTACTTCCTCCACAGAGCCTGTACCACTCTCTGTAAAATGTGGTGTGTTGGCATCTGGTGTAAAATTAAAATCTTATCAAACCACTGAATAAGAAAACAGTCCTTTCTTCAGTTACTGGACACAACAATGAATACCTTTGTATGGAAAATCTGATAGAACTGCTTCAAGGTCAGGATGTTTATCAAGAGCATTCAGCAGGAGTTCAGCATCAGCAGAGAAGAGGAACACTAGGGGGATGCTGACATCATCAGTTCCATCACCAGACATTGCAAACATTGGAGAAGTTTTGGCAGAAGTTCCTGGAGTGTTGTCCAGCACTATGCCTCCAACAGCACCAAGAGCCTCCAGCCTACGGGCCTGTGGCAATGAAACTTTATGTAAAATCCAGTTTTAAGTACAGCTAACTCTTGATTAATGCATGTATTTTGTTCTTGAGGAGCTTGCATGAAAGAAAAACAATGTAAATCAAACAATATATATATATATATATATATATATATATATATATATATATATATATATATATATATATATATATATATACACACACACACACACACACACACACACACCAGTTCCTTGTATAAATTGATTGCATGAACTCCTTGTTTAGAAATTCTCTAAGATATGAATAAAATAACTGGGCCCTAAATTTACCTGAATTTACTAATTAAGTATTAGGTAAGACAAGACATATTACGTTACCTTCTCAATAAACATACAGTCTCCACGCTCTATGATGACAATCTTGTCCTTAATATCTCCTTTGTTGAGAAGCTGGTCACATGCACGGAGTGGTGAGGCCTTCACTACTGTTCCTCTAACCTGTGTAGACAAAAATTATAATTCATTACTGTCCTTAGCAATATTCTTTTCATTTAACTGAAGTGTTTCTGAAATCTGTCTCACAAAGTGACAAAATGTTTTAAATGTAACAACACAGAAAGAGCTCTGGAGAAAGAACTATATAGGAATGTGTTACCACCAAGGTCTGTTATTATTCTGGAAATTATTTTTAGTCAACAGCATGATTCAAATATGTACCATGATCAACTATAAACACCAAGTAATAAAAACAGGAAGTGTTTACCTGAACATCTCCCTTCAAATCTAAACCAAACTGAGCAGGACCGGCTTGAATAGTTGTTACGACTGATTGACCATCAATTTCTTGTTGGAAGGAAACCACACGAGGAGGATTCTCTGGCTGCTCCTGCTGCAATTTGCTCAACTCTATCATTTCCTGCATGAAAAGCAGACCTTCCTCAGCATCATCTGAGGATTTTGCCTGAAAGAGAGACATATCATGATCACCATGTCTGATTAATTATGTGGCTTAATAAAGTAAGACAATTTTGTCCTTTCCGTAGCCTATAGTCATACTTATAATGGCTATCACTGGTATGTGATCATCACAGATATGGGTAGGAACTGGCTTGGAAGCATCCCACCCGTGACTGTTACACTTCAAACTAAAACAACAGACTGCTGGGTCAAAAACTGATAATCACAACAGAGTGGAGGACACCTACTTGCATTCTACTTCTCCAGCATCCTTTGCAATATGTCTGAAAGGGCTAAAAATACTTGCAGAAAAATAAATAAAGTAAAATAATGATAATAATAATAACAATTAATTAATTGATAATAACAAATAATTAAATCAATAATAGTAATTCTAAAGACAATGAGAATATAAGTGATGAAATAGATGCTCTTATTGACTTTTTTAATGATAGTCTTAATGGATAATATATGTGAGCAAATATACAACACAGCACCTATGCTAAATAGATCCCTTAAATTTACAAATGTCCAAGTGGTCAGTTATGAGGCTTCTGGCTGCCGCAGCTTCCATGGTAACAAAGTGGTTGGCAGTCTACTAATCAATACTATATAACAAAAAGGCTTCCAACTCACATTAGAGGAAGTGTGTAGCAGCTGAACACGGCCATCTGGAAGAGCCATGATAGTAATGCCCATGTCCCTCAGAAGGCTCATGTGCCGACTATTCCCTGCTTGAAATTCAGATGCCCTCAGCTTTCTCTGCAGGGTTTTACGTGAGGGACAGACATTATTTACAAAGTTTTTAAGGGGACGTCTTATAGTTTCGGCAAATTCATGGCGTCCAGGAAACAGGAAGTGAGCATTTGGGCATGATCTTGCATATTCTACATCACTATCCTGTGCACTCTCCTGAGGATCTGGACCCTGTTGACAAAATAATAATTAGAAAATATGTAATTAAATACCTGAACATATCTTGTCTCAAGAACTAAGTATGCTACGATAAAAATTGTAGAACAAACTGGTTACAATTAACTTCAAACTCATACATATTCATTACAAAATAATATCAGAATCATATAATACTTACAGGTACAACTGTTAGATTGGAAAGTCGAGCTAATGAAAGAGGCAGGAGATGAGCCTCAGTTGTGAAAATAAAATGATCTACATCAATAATCAGGTCACTTGGTTTTGCAAAGAGTAGATATAGATACTTGAAGGTTTCAGATAATACAAATGAATCCATTCTGAAACAGAATAAAACAAAATGCTTTATAAGAATGACATATTCACATTCAAACTATCAAATTCACATAAAAAATTTCTATGGAGAGCTAGTTGAAGTGAGATTCTAATGAAAAGAAACTATCACATTAAGAACCTTAATGAAATGTAAATAAATATAATGATGAACATGAATTAAGCTAGTGTTGAAATACACTGTTATCAAAGATTCACATTCATATTAACATTTACCAACATGATTCAACGTAGTACATATATAGTTATTTTCACTGTAAGGGTTCATTACAAAATGATGATTTGCAAAGAGGTTTGTATGTAGATAGAAAGGAATTATGGATTATGATCTGTAACTGGTGTGTCTTGATACTAAAAACTTATGACAGTTTTTAAAGGATAATACAATCTTGAGGAGAGAGAGAGAGAGAGAGAGAGAGAGAGAGAGAGAGAGAGAGAGAGAGAGAGAGATAGAGAGGTATGCTTTATCAGCAGGATGGACTTGAGAAGTGTATTACCAAATCAAACAATATAGTACCTGTCTTCATGAACACCTGTCCTAACATCCTTGACAGCTGCATATCCACAGGGCACCCAGGCATGCTTCTGAAGGGAGCGCAGAATGTGTTCTCCAACCCGCAGGTAGTATGGGTCATCAGTGGCAAGGTATAAAAGATATGTAGATTCTAAAAACTCAGGTCGCAGAGGATGCTGTCCCCAGTGAACCTAAGGAAGGATGTTTATATAAAACAAATTGTATAGTAACAAATGATGAGGCATAAAATGCAAAAAACACATTATTTTCACATCACTCAATTAAATAAAAACTCTTTCATTGAAACTCAGAAATCTATCAAATATTCCTAAAGTTGCCTCTTACTACAAATTTCAACCTTTTTCATCACAGTCTTCTTAATCTTCTACTAACCTCCTCTTACGTTATTTTAGCTTTGTCCTCACTTTCTATAATACTTATCATTTATATCCACATACAGATACACAATTTATTGAGAGAGAGAGCTCTTCTCTCTACTGATGTCAAATGTTTACTGAATGCCGCTGCCAACTTGCCACACCACTCAGTAAACATTCAACATCCATGGGGAGAGGAGCTAACTCTGTCAAGGAGCCATTAAATTGTGAACATTCCTATTAGAATATATAATTATGTATGCATGTATGGGTATGTCTGCTGTTATTTAAGTGGCACACAGGAATTTGTGTGAGATAAAGCGTAAATTAAACATTTATTTGGATTTTAGACCTTGTGTAAATTTAAAAACGCAACAAACTTGTATAAAACAGGAGTTACCTGTATCATAGGAATCTAGAGGTCTCAACTGAGCATAATCTGAAACATTCATTCTTATCTTGACTAAAACTTGTCTAAATGAACAACATACCCCATTGTACAACTTGTGCTATTTGTTGAACAGCTACTTAAAACAGAAACAACAAAGACAAAGTGTTCTTGTCACACCTGGAAGTCAGTGGTGAAGGCTTCCGGCAAGAAGTTATGTCGCTGGATCACTTGGAATAACATTTCATGAGTCTCGATGGCTGGTTTAATATCTCCTTTCAAAACCTGAAATGGATCATAATATCAATACTGCCATTAATGATTTTCCAATATGTAACAACATAGGAAATTTCATTACAGCATTTATACAGCATAAGTTTCATTACATGATATAAGCTGGTGTACCTGAAGCCCTGGCCAGAAGGCAAGGAGAGCATCCATAAAGTTACGGGATGTTGTATGAGGACGGTGCATATGGACATCAAGCAGCATTGGACCTTGGCTGATATATTTCATCACAGCACTATAATGCTGAAAATACACCAAATACATTAAATGATGACTAACACACCATTAAAGAAAAAAAGAAAAAAGTGAATAAATGAAAGGCAGAAATTTATTATTCTTGGTATTCTACTTTTAATGATCTTTATGATTATGAAACAGCTTAGTTCATCATACCTTGTTGAATCTCTCCAAATAGCTGTCATCCCCGAGCAATACATAGGCTTTCAGAAGATACTCATAATAAGAATCAATGCCAGCTCCCACTCCAGAATCTCTTCTAACCCAGTCACCTGGTTTTGAAAAGAAGAAAATTATGAAACAAAATTCCCACTATGAAATTTCACATCGACCATCAAAGACAAACAATATTTCCACTACATAACTTCAGATATGCTCTTAAAGATGATAATAATCTCATGTCAGCAGACCAGAACAAAAGAAAATTACAGTTGACAAAGTGATGCTTTTTCTTCTACCCCATTTTAGAATCCTCTCTTTCCTTTTCTCTATCTTACCTGAATGTACATTTAGCACAGTCCCAACAAGATCACTTCCTCTGTGCCGCTGACTCCACAAGCAATCCAGTGCTTGTCGTGCTTTCTCCTCAAAAATGGGATCACCTGTTAATCTCGATAAAGCAGCAAACTCTAAAATAATTGTTCCAGCACATGCTGTGCAAGTGTCTCTGGAGCTTTGCAGTTTTGGAGACTTCATCCCATACTTTAAGTTGACCTGTAATAAAGACTTTATGTAAGTACCACAATAACCCTCATTCCTTTTCCTATACAGAATGTAACACAAGTTTTTGCAGATGTTTCATGAGGTGAAAGTGTAAGTGGAAAATGTTCTATGCACATATGTATTTTGAGATATTGTTAGGTATGGCATGAAATTCAAGGGTGACCTAGCAAGAAATACAATGGCAAGGTTAGGTAGGTACCAATGGTAAACATCTGAAATTGTGAATAATTCAGTCATGATTTCTACAAAGTTTGGAGCTTTACAATATCCCATGATAAGACATGTGACAACAATCGACCAATACTGATAAACATTGCACAATCATATCATAAATATGGTAAAGGACAAATAAAACAACAGGCTATATGGCACCATGCACTGCCCAGGCAGAGAGTGTGAAAGAGTGAGGATAGCAGCATATCAGCTAATCATTTAGATCACATGTTTTCCTCCAAGACTGTGGCAGCAAACATGTTTAGATTGTGTTGCATAACATAATAGTACTGTGGAGTGTGTGGAAACCATTTCTCTTCCCTGTTAATCCACCTGTCCTGATTGTTACATCTTTTTACTGATAGAGTATCTAAAATTTTGAAAACTATAGAACAAAGAATGATTAGACAATTACGAATCTTATGTTCTTTTCCCAGCAACTAACCTTAGCATGGGGAATTCCTGTAGTGGTGTTGAAGGCTGGTAGGAGTCGTGTGGCCACATCACGTGCCATTGTGAGCAACTCTCCTCGATACCAACCCAAGGCACCATACAACTGGAAGAAACATGATGCTATTTTCTTTTCTTTTACGAGACTCTGAATTGTCATGGGAGAACAAAATTGATACTAAAAGTCTTTAAATATGATAGATAACTAGCAAATGATCAAGCTATACCTGATTGAGGTGTTCTGCCAGCACATGCCCCGACAGTAGTCCACCAACCATGCGGATATTAGTCTCAAACACAGAGACAACTACGTCATTATCAAAGGACACATCTCGCACTACTAGTCGAAGAGCTCGATCAAACTCTTCTATATCTCCCATCACAACTAGTGTGTCCAGAGAGTCCACCAATGTTAGTGAAAAACTGAAAATGATAAACTTATTAATAACAGGTTCTCAGAAAAAGGTAATTTGTAAAAGTTTTCAGTAGATTCATGTAAAGTTTTCATGATTCATAGCTTTATGTTGGTATGATATACAGTAGAAATAAACTTAAGAAGTGCTATGTACTAATAAACTTACTTTCCCAAGGTGTCATCTATATCCCCCCTGGATTGGTCAACTCCCCTCCATCTTGGCATACAGCTGAGGGGCATTAACTCATCTGCTGGGTAAGCATTGTCCTGCAACAAAAGAAAACAGGGAATATCATAGCAATTTCCATACATATAAATTTAACAAATTATATAATGAACAAATATAAATCAAACAAATATATATCTATCAGCTCTCAGTACATTAATAATAACATTTAACTTATGTTTTAATGGTGTTTACTTCAAGATTAATCAACTTCTTTCAATTTAGTAATATCAAAGTTTTGAAGCTATGATAAGCAATAACCAACTACACTGTAAGTAATTTACCATATATGAGGTGTAAGCATGATAGAACATCTCCTTGGCTTCTTCTCTGTAAAAAAAAAATATACATATATAATCACAAATAGATCAAAGGTATTTTGCAGATTGTGACTTGACTTGAAGGTTACATGACTTGGTTAATAAAATCTTGAGAAGCTTCTTATTGTAATATGGGCAAAAACAATGCAAACGAGTCATTGGATTTGTACAGGTGAATATAAAAATCCAATGGTACAATGTAAAAGCTTCCATTTCATTGGCTTTAGTTAACATTTACTTTCCCTATGCTATAATTAAACTTTCTATTTTATCACCAACATATTCTTAAATCTACTGGATATACTATGCAATGAGATAGAAAAAATAATATTTTAAACTTAGTTTTCTTCATTACTCTGATGTGACAATTGGTTTGAGAGGACCTATTCAGCTCGTTTATATCTTAAGACAGAATTCATTTTTACATGAGAGGAGTGTGTTAGTGGTGTTGCACATGATATAAATAGACACAGCAGAGGTAATGAATGCCCCAGGTAATACTCACTAACTCCCCTCAATACATTACTTCCCTGACCACTGTTGACACCACTGAGCTGTGGTGATGCGATATTGATCCAAACCTTAACTGCTAATTATCTCCGCTGAGTGATATGTGGCTGGGTTGGAATAACAGTGAAATAAACACGGTGGGGGGAAGAAAAGAAAGGGTCAGGAGGAAGAAGTGTCCATGGGATGAATAGGGCATGGAAGTAAATTCCCATATAGGGAAAAGCTCCACAGAGGAAAAACACTGTGCAAAAGGGACACATGAGGGCAATCTTACTTGAGCCTGAGCCTCTCCTCCTCGGACATGGAATTGCCGCTCATTGATGTATTTACTACAAGCCATGATGCTCCCACGGTGAACCAAAAGCATATGTAAGACACAGAACACATATCTAGGATCCAAATTATGTCCTTATCATTATTATTAGCATTGTTACAGTGACGCAGCGCTGGACTTTATGGGCATAGTCACACAAGAATGTCACAAACTAGCAGCAGCCATATTTGTGTCATCAGCTGTTCCAAGATGGCTTTCCGCTAGTCGCTGCTCTTCCACTCTGTTCCTCATTATTAATATCCTTCGATTTCTGCATTATTCCAGACAACATTATTCTTCTAAATTTCCTTGCATGTCATGTTCGAATAATTTATGTGTTTCTTTTATTTTTATGTTGCATTTTGGAGGCGGTGTTTAGAGATCCAGTGTTTCTATTCAAGCTTTCGTGTATTTGTATACTCGAAACTCCTTGTTAAATTAAGTTAGATAAGAACAATATATGAAGTGCACTGTTTTCTTTATCTGTGATACATTTTCAATTATTTCTAGTGTGAAGACATCAATCCTGAACGCACCATTCATGCTCGTTTAGTTTGATTTTACTTCAATGAGGCTTTTTTATGTTTATTTACACATTTGCAGTAAGATTTTGAGGGTCTTTTTTCATATAATTGAAGAACATGTCTGGGTGTTTTGGGGAAAAGGGTCGCTGTGGCGGCGGCAGCAGCAGCAGCAGCAGTAAGGGACGGCTCAGCTGACGGGACCATGGCGGCCAGAGCAGCGATTAAATTTGGACCTCAGCTTCGTGAACTGAGGATTCATTTATGCCAGCGTTCTAGTGCGAGCCAAGGAGTGAGGTACAGTTTGACATATTCCAGTGTGGTTGAATTTAAAGTCCATATTCCACAGTTCTGGTGGTGGTGTCGGTAGCAAGTCTTCGGCCAGTGTCTGCTGTAATCTTTTTACTTATGGTTTATAAGGATTGACTTAAGGTGTTGGTGTTCCTTAGTGTATTATAAACTTGTACCGAATCACCAGTTTTACAATTGTGTAGATGAGAATTTATATCAAGAAATCATCCCCACCGCCCTCTCCGTTCTCGTCCTCAGGTTTATTAGTGCAGATAAATGTTTACAATAATGCCAAGCTGCAGTTTGAGTGCATAACGATGATGTCCGGTATCGTTTTATTATTATCATTATTACGTTATAGCTGCTTTTTAGCATATAACACGTCTGTAATGCATATCTAATTTGGTCCTTCCCTCATCCCCATAAACCCTAAGGGGTGTATGGTTGAGGAACATGAATAATAGGGGGTACTTGAATGCAGATCAGAGCAATCTTAACTTAACCTCACCTTACCTGACTTGAACTAAACTAATGTGTATGACTAAGACTCTTTAGGGTACTTTAAGGGAGATCATAGCTATCTTAACCTAACTTAACCTCACCTGACTTGAACTAAACCCATATATATGAATAGGACTCTTTAGGGTACTTGAATGGAGATCATAGAAATCTTAATCTAACTTAACCTCTCCTTGCCTGACAAATTAAACTAATTTAATCTAACTTGACCTGAACTAACCTAACCTGACCTGACCTGACCTAACCTAATTAAATCTGATATTGTTATCTGCCAAAATTTCTTCTAACTAAAAACAAATTTTGAGATATGCCTACTTTATTTAGATATGGCTTAGATACTTTTGCATGATTTACTATTCTTTTCAGGGACTTTATTGAGAAGAATTATGTTGAACTGAAGAAAGCAAACCCCAAGCACCCTATCCTCATCCGAGAGTGTTCCGGTGTTCTCCCTAAGGCCTGGGCTAGATATGGTACGTCTTGTGTTTCATAAAGCTTAGACCAGTGGTTCCCAAACTATGGGTGGTGTGAAGCCGCTTTCAAGTCACTCTGGCCCTTAGTTGTTCTGGCCCCCAGCCGTGGTCACTGGTCCTCCACCCTGGTTGTTCATGTCTACCACCCCAGTTATTGCGGCTTTCTACTCTGGTCACTTTGGCAAACTTATTTACTTAAGACATATTAAACACTTTAAACAACCAATGAAGAATAAACTGTTAAATATCTATGTCATTTGTGCAAACTATCATTTACATTGGTATATGATCAACACTGGTTTGCACCACAACTCTCCCCCACCAAGACCCTCCACAACAAACCCCATTCACCAACACAGCTCACCTTTGCCAGGACGGCCCCAAGGCTTTAAAAGCCTGTTTGTTTATATCAGTTTAATTGAGTGTTTAGGTGAAGAGAATAAGGGGAGTGACCTGGGTCGAATGCGGGGGAGGCTGGAGTGACCAAGACTGGAAGAACTAGAGGCCGGAGTGACCAGGGACATCTCAAAAAACATTGTTTGACAACAATAATAAATAAGGAGCAGACAATCCAGCAATTCCTTAAGGATGAACAAATTTTAAACAAATGCTGCCAAAATATTTTTTAAAGTGACCATGGATAGTGGTTCTCTTTTTAGCAGAAAAAGAAACTGATATGTTATAATAAGTGTACAGTAGCTGTTTTTCATAACTGCTATACTCCAGGAGAAATAAGAAATATCTGATATCAAATTATATTTTTCAGTATATATATTTGTATTACATAACATGCTTTCAAATTTTATAGCCCTATATATTTTTGGAGAATATATTGCTGTTTTGTATTTTATACACATACATGTTTGTTAACAATATTGAAGACAAAAAATATTACAAAAAGGTGCTTAGATAAATAAAGAAGAGTGACTCGGACTTGTGGCAGGAAACAAAGGGAGTGATTTTATGAAGTTAAAACTGAGTGAACAACATCTTAAAGACCCAGACATAGGATTTTTTTTATTTTTCATTATGTTGGCAAGAAAATATTGTAACACAGATACAAAAGAATCCAGATTATATACTTAAAGACTTATAATGGGAAGAAACAAAAAGTGGACCTACATAATATTTGTATAAGGAGAAGTGAATAAGAGCAGTGAAAGACTGTACAATTCACTCTGCATCTCTTGTGAAACTTTCATAATGCTACATACAGGGCCAAAATATCCTCTTGAATAAGCATTCTTCTTCCAGCATCTGGGAAATTGGCCAACTGTACTGAAGTAATTAATAACAGTAAACCAGTAATGTACCATTATGATTTATAGTTTAATTTACACTATTTTCAATCCTATTTACATGGTAACTTGTATTCATGGATATAGTTCAGCCCACTTCTTACTTAATGTGCATGTTATCTGAATAGTATGCATTATATTCTGTAGTCATGGGTCACCTTGCATAAGTTTGATGATATTCAAATGCTTTTTCAGACATGGGCAAAGAATCAAGTGCATCCCTTGAAGGCTTGACATCTGAACAAGTTGGAGAAGCTATTTCAAAGTTGAATGCTTGATAGACTAATTATTTATTCATGTACATAAAGATGTTTTCCTTGCGTAATAAAACATAAGCTGCTCTAATCTTTTATTTTGTACAGATAGAATAGTTCATTATATAATAAAAGATATATTGGCAAAATCTTTCATTCCTCAAATAATTAAATGCTAAACACAGTCATCGACAGCTCATGAAGACATATACATACATTGCAGCATGATGTACAGAATTAGACATGTTTGTTTATTCAGCTGGTCAGGTAATTTTCTCATAAGTAAAGAATAGTAACATGCTAAATAAATCCAAGAAACATAACTTTTCCATACAATTTGTTTCCTCAGAAGAAAGCAGAAGCCATATAAATATGGATAGATCTTAACATCATTTGTTATTATTCTACATCATAATCTTCATATGATATACAGAATTAGACATGTTTGTTTACATCATAATATTCATGTGATATACAGAATTAGACATTTGTTTACTCAGCTGGTCAGGTAATTTTCTCATAACTAAAGAGTAGTAACATGATAAACAAATCCAAGAAACAACTTTTCCACACAATTTGTTTACTCAGAAGAAACCAGAAGCCATATAAATATGGATACATCTTAAAATCATTTGTTATTATTCTACATCATAATCTTCATATGATAAATATTAGCAAAACAGAATAATACTTTAATACCTTTTACAGAATAATAGAGATACAAAGATTTGAATGAGCTTGATGGTTAGCCTTTAATATATTTCAAAACTTTTGGCCCTTGTGATGTGAACTTCTTCCCCTACACTCACATTGCCAGCCAGGTCAAGGCCGAGGTTGATGCCAAAGAATGGACTTTCTATTCCTTTCTCACACCGATACCTGAGAGAGAGAATCTGTTAGCCAGGCAGAGAAGAAAAACAATACAATGAAAGTCTAGATAATGGTCAAGCCAAAAAAATGGGCTGCCCATTTCTTTTTCACACAGATAGCTAAGAGATTGACTCCCAGAGCAAACATTAGTCAAGCAGAAAGGGAGAATATGCAAAAAAATGGTCAAGCAAATAAAACTGATTAATTTCCAAAACAATACCAAAGAGACCATATAAAGGTATGTAATTCATTGTCAGAGAAATTTGTCCAAGGAATTGTAGCTTATACCTATAGTTAGAAAAAAACAACAACTTATTATTATTAAATAATTGAAAATTTCCTTGTTTTTTAATCTCTAAATTTACTTTGTTTATCAGGGCAAGCTCTGCAACACTTTGGTAAATAAACTGACCTTTTGTAGGCAAGCAATTATTTGCAAGGTATATTCAGGAATTCCCTGCCTGTTTCTCTATTTTTTTCCCTCCCTGTAATATGAACTCTTTTGAAAGGGAGGTAAGACTTTTTTATCCTTTCTGTTTTGACAATTACTTTTAAATCTGGGAAGTGGAACCTTAGTGGGCTTTTCTTTTTTATAGTTTTGTTTGCCTTTGGCTTGTGCTTCTCCAACATAGCTAAAATAAATAAATAGGTACGTAAATGATAAAAATAATTTTAAAAATTGCAATTATCCTAGCTACTAGGAAATCCTAGTACTAAACTTAATGTCAAACAAAATATCACTCAACAAACAAATGAAATACTAACGATTTGAGAGTGCGCAATGGTTCCATGTTGGGGTTTTTCTTGCCAGTCTCAGCACTAATTGTGGTAAAGATGCATCTGTAAACACATTGTTATCTCAGTAATATATTCAATATCTTTGGAGAAACTACAAGCCAAATTATTAAAAAACTTCTTCCTTCATCCTAAATGAAAACCACTCTTTGTATATCAAGTGAGGACACCTTTAAAAAGTGCAAAGCAATTCTCACTTGTCCCAGATTAGGCTGTCATCATTCTGATGAGTTCTGCATCACTAGGAACATTCAAAAGTTCCTCTTGGATTGATTAGTCAAAAGTTCCTCTTGGATTGATTAGTCTGGCACC
Source organism: Callinectes sapidus (assembly GCA_020233015.1). Lineage (NCBI taxonomy): Eukaryota > Metazoa > Arthropoda > Malacostraca > Decapoda > Portunidae > Callinectes > Callinectes sapidus. The sequence goes on along the minus strand of CM035190.1, from coordinate 5,840,888 downwards.
TCTGTGTGGAGCTTAAGGGTCGTCGTGAGGCACCCAGGTCCCCAACCCCGAGGAAAGTCCCCTGCCCTTCCTCAGATATGATGATGTGGAGTAGTCATCTTGGCTACTCCCATTATATGAGCACCCATTATACAAGATGTGTAAATAAGGAGCTACTTTCTTTATAAGAAAAATAATTGGTAATAAGGCATTCAGTTCATGGTGAGTAAAATTTCAAAGTTTTAAATACAAGCCTTTCTACATCCTACAACTAACACATCCCAGCTGTATGGTGATGCATGATGATTCGGATACATAGAGATGAGTTTGTGAGCACTGGAAATGAATTACACACCTTATTCCTTTGTCCTACCTATCATGCATTCTCCTGCCACTAACTACACATTGGTGAGTGTTATGCATCTTTTATATATATATATATACGAGGTATGTTCAATAAGTAACGAGAAAATGTCAGGAGAGGCATTGAATAATATGATTATCAAAATGCTACTTCATGGTATGCGCCGCCACGGTGCAGTGGCTAGCGCGTCTGGCTACGAATCCGTGGGCCCGAGTTCGATCCCGGACGAGGACGGCGCGGACCCACCCAGGTTTTCATCCTTCACTGGTCGATAAATGGGTACCTAGGGCAACCTAGGGAAGGTAAACTGTGGAAACCCGGATTCCATGCTGGCCCCATGTCCCGGGGTAAGGGACTATTCCACCACAGGCTCAAAGGCCAAGGAGACGGGAGATGAGCGCCCGCAGCTACGCGCTGATACAGCGTAAGCCCCCCACTTTACCTTTTTACTTCATGGTGAAGTACACACACATTTATTCTATACAATGACTTAATGGTAACTTTGTATCTTAGCAAGTTTGAGTGCAGCAGTGCATGTGGTGGAACCAGTCTGATACGGTTTGTCAACCTGTAAACATGTGACATGATGCAGGGAAACGTGGAGTAATGTTACGCAATCAAATTTTGTGTTAAACTTAAGAAAACCAAACAAGAAGTTTATGGAATGTTACAGGAGGCCTATAGGGATGAACAGATGAGCCAAGTAAGTTTCTATCTGTGGGGTAACAGATTTCAGGTTTACTGAATAAAGTTGTGACTTGTGATGAGAATTGGGTGTTCACCTACAACCCTGAGAGCAAATGTCAGAGTGCTCAGTAGAAGCACGCGACCTCCCCCAGGCCCAGGCCCAAGAAGGCAAAGATGAGCACATCGCAAGAGAAGGCCATGGTCATTCTTTTCTTTGATTCCCAGGGGCTCATTCATGTTGAATAGGTTCCTCAGGGTCAAACCGTCAATAAGGAATATTGCTTTACTGTTCTGAAAAGGTTCGGGGAGAAAATGAGGAAGAGGCCTCAGCAATGGAGGAATGGTCAGTAGTGGTTCTACCAGGACAATGCCCCATGCCACAAGTTAACGCTGGTGACCACCTGGATGGCCGACAGGGGAATGAAAGTGTTACAACACCCATCCTACAGCCCTGACGTAGCCCCTTGCAACTTCTTCCCACACATGAAAGACAGCCTCAGGGGAATCAGATTCCAGTCAACAGAGAAACTGAAAGAGGCATCGGAAAGTTACCTGAAAAGACTACAGAAGAAGGACTTTGAGGAAGTCTTCCAGGATTGGGAGAGACACATGCAGAAGTGTGTAGATGCGAGAGGCAATTATTTTGAAGGAGACAAAGTTTTGTAAGCTTATGAAAATAAATAGTTTCTCTATTGACATTTTCTCATTACTTATTGAACATACCTCGTACGGTAAGTCCTCCTTATACGGTACTTCGTTATCCGGTAAATTCACAGATATGGTGTTACGGAAAATGTCTCCCAGCGAGACTTTTATAGGAGATATTCTGCATACATGAGCGATAAAATTGTTTTTCAAATACTGCAACTATGAATATAATTGTTCTTCTTCCTTTTCCATCACATGCTTTCATATATTTCCCTTGTAAAAACATCTTCCACATGCTATTATGCTATTTCTTGCTCACTAATCTGGCTTGTTCACTGAACTTCTATTTCAAAACACTTCATAGACATCACGGCAACAATATTTGTCATTAAAAACCCATACACAAACTGTTTGGGAGTCAAAGTAGCATATTAGTGAGTAGGAAATAGCATAATAACATGTGGAACATGTGTTTTCATAATCACTCATATTTCTTATTTTTACAAGGGAAATATGTGGAAGCATGTGATGGAAAAGAGAGAACAGCAATTATATTTAGCACCACCATGCCATGCGGCCACCACAATAATCAGTCTCTTCCCACGTTTTCCCAATGAACACAAGTGAAATCCTTACGGCGTGTTTTTTATGGATATTATTATCATGACACATCCATAATGGCCCCAAAACTCAGCACTTTATGTTTTTTATACAACTATTTTCATGTACTTTAATGTCTGTAGGGATGATTTTTGACGTGCTGGAACACATTCCCAATTATTACTTGTTATAATGGGTACAGCATACCGTAATTTCGATTTGCAGTAAGGTTTTCAGGAACACATATGTACTGCATAAAGAGGACTACTGTATGCATATATATATATATATATATATATATATATATATATATATATATATATATATATATATAAATATATATATTGTGTGTGATTAATATGAAACCATGTTCTTTGTATAATGTTCTCTTTTTCATGTTGATTGATCAAATTCTGTAATATAGACATGTCTGTTGATTTTGGTGTTGTATACTCTAACTTGAAAACTTATCTTTGACAAGAACTATGGAATCTATCCCCATTTTTTTCCCATCAGTTATGTGTTTCATTATTCTATAATTCGCAATTCAAGCACTTCAAATGGAGCCTAATTGCTTGTATCATCAAAACTTCTTTATAGTAATACTGCCCCCCAAAACATTTTCTTTTCTAATACTGTTTCTATTGAGACCTCTACCACATGCCTTTCAAAACAAGATGTATCACATTGCAAACACTTAGGAAAATCCAGCTGCTTCAAGAACATTGCATACCTTGAACATGGGGCAATATTTCTGAAGACAGTATCACCAATCTTGACATACTGCCATTCATCTTCATCATAAGGTTTCTTAGTTCCTTCTATCAGAATGTTTGGCCGGAAATCCTCAGCAGCAATCTTGGAACTTACTCTGGTTTGAAGATCTGCTATGCTTTCTGCAGTCATGAGCATACACCCACAAAAATCTGCATACAAAGACTGTAAGGAAATGGTTTCCAAAATAAGAGTGGCTTGAATGTAATGAAAAGTATGATATAAATTAATGGCAAAGACTTTTCAAGCAACATTTCAAGTTAAGACATGGGAGAACAGGAAAATGTATGTCAGCATGACTTTTCAACACTAAGTAATGTATGTCAGCATGACTTTTCAACACTAAGTAACAGTTATCACATAGTAGGGAGAACAAAAATAATATAAGATTATGTATAGTTAAAGACAAAGAATTTACATCTATAAGGTCAAGAAAATAAACCATGAGACCATAAGGGATTAAAGATGAATATGTCCAATTCAGACAACATTCATTTGGATAAAGCAAAGATAAAATACATAAAAATAATACAAATAAAATTATATATATATATATATATATATATATATATATATATATATATATATATATATATATATATATATATATATATACTTAAGCTTCTTCTTTAGGTCAATGATGAAGCATAAAAGCCACCATGATATTGTCCTCACATGATCGTCTGTCCTCAGAAGAGGAAACGAAGCATTCAGCTGAAGTTTGGACACACGGTTAGCAGGCAGGTCAGCATGATAGAGGAGTTTGCACTTGCGAAGCAAAACCTTTTGAAGCCACAAGGAGACATCCTTCCCACAATCCAAACCGTAAGTATCCTCACCCCAGATGCTGCATGAAGTTTAAGATACTACATCACTTAAGTGGCTAAATCATCACACTCTCTAAGTCTGAATTCTTAAAGATAATGAAATAAGTACATCCCATAAAGGAAAGGGCAAAATTTAAGCTTTGAATAAGAAAGTGAAGTAAGAAATTTCAAAGGCCAGTGATGAAAAGTAACCACACAAGCAAGCTTACTCATAATAAATGCTTACCTTTTTCACTATCACTGATTGATAGGGCAATTACTTTAAGATGCCTATTAATGAATATAAAAAAATTTCCCATAAACAGTGCCAAGCATGGAAGAAAAGGGCATATAAAAAAGACAACAGACCTGTGCAAGGAAAGAAAGTAACCTGATCAATAGAGGGGACATAAGAAAGAAATTTCTACTTGCAGAGAGAGAGAGAGAGAGAGAGAGAGAAGGGGGGGAGCACCGTTTATAAAGTGATAATGCTAAAAAACATTATCTTGATATATGAGCATAAAATGATGAATGAATAAATGCTAGAATAGTAGAGGAAGCTTTCCATAAAATAAAAGGGGAGAACATTAAAGTACCCATGAAATATAGAAAGACAGTATTAGGTGACACTAATATAATGAGCAAGAAAAATAAAGTAATAAGGCTTGATGCTTATAGTCTTGGGGGGGGGGGGGGGGAAGATAATTTGTAACTGGTTACCCACTTTGTTTTGAGACATGTGGAATTTTTCTCTACTTCTTTGGTGTCCACATGTATTGCTTCCATCCCAGGAAAATTAAGAGTTAATATATTGTCTTCAAAGGTAGCCTCTATCAGCACAGCTGAAGGCACCATACGCCCAGTAATCATTGTTCCCTTTTCAGTGGTGATTATAAACGATCTGGAAATTAAAGACAATTAAAATCTCTTTCTTGAATATATGTAAGGATTGTATGATAAAATGAAACTTTAAAAAAGTAAAAGATTTCTTTCTGGATACACCATAGAAATGAAGAGAAAATGACAAAAACAAAATTTCTTGAATTACTGTACTTCATAGGCATAAAATTGTTCAGATATTTTTGTGTATGTATGCACATTTCTTTTTAAGATTATAAGACTAATTTGAAACATGTTCACACATTTAATTTTCTTGTATTGATTACTATTCTCCTTCAAATCACTGCAATACATTGAGATAACTTCAGGTACCTGTCCCTTACTCCTTTATAGACCAGTCCCCTGAATTCAGCACTTGCAGAGTCAACAGAAAGTCCTTTGCATGACTTAACAGGATAGACAAACACTTTTGTCACTTTACCCACACACTCCCACTCCATCTGCTTCAACTGTTCCAAGTCCCTGGGAACAAATATTTCAATTATAAAGATTTTTCTTTTGCATCATATCCTTCTATTCTTGTTCATACAGTATATATTTTCTAAATGCCAATCCAAGTGCTGGAAAATCTTAATTATACATATATAAAATATAACAATAGTACATAGTAGTAGTAGTAGTAGTAGTAGTAGTAGTAGTAGTAGTAGTGATAATTTCTTATGCTTGAGAGGAGAATCAGCACACTATCAAAATTCATCTGCCACACAAGAGATAAATGAAAAACTTACTTGATTCGAGGAATCATCTTTTTATCTTTTTTTTTCTTTAAAGAATAATGTATTTGCCACAATGCATAGATGCCAAGTGAAGTCCCAAGTATGAGGAGGGCAACTGCAGTCAGGTTTTTTGACAATTCCATGTCCTGGAAAAGAGAAAGGCATCTGAACCTACTATTTTTTTCTTATGGAATTGTTATGTTGAGAAAATACAGCATCAGGGGTATGGTTATATTTAGGATATTTGACCAAAACTACAGGAAATCACAAAGATGCAGTAAAACACTGTAAGGAAAAAGAAAGCATCCTTCAAATAGTAAAGTTTTCCAAACATTTTTATGTAGAGATCACCATTCCCGTATTTTGAAACATGAATCAAATTCATAGATTTTGAAACAACAGCAATATTGAACTCTCAAAGTTATTTATAATTGTGTTTTAAAGTTTAAGGTGAAGTCTTACACAAGATTTTTCAAATACCCTAACTGTTTGCCTATTAAGAAATTGCTGAGTTACAAATAGGGAAAATTACATGGTTCAAGCAAGGCATAGCAATGGTAGATCTGTCTGCACTCATCAAAACCTGAGAGATATTGCCAAGATCAAAAGGGTGACATCTAAAAATGAGATTGCCGAGATGAGAAAGGATAACATCGAAAATTTTATGCACAGAGAATGTTGTAATGAAAAATATGGCTCAAGTACAACAGTGGTACCATTACATTAATCTTCCACACTTGCAGCTGATGAATGCTTTACTTATAGTGCATTATATCATAATCATGTAGACACCTGCCACAATGATAAGAATAGGTCTAAAGCACAGACTCAGGCAATGCCGTGAACATGTGCTGTGTGAACAAAATTACTTACTTTATTCCATCTTTCTCATCCAGAAATTTGTCTAATCTTTTAAAGTTCCCAATTGACTCAACACTAACAATATGATTACTGAGCCCATTCCATTCATCAACCACTCTAACCTCTTTCCCTTTACTTTCCTAAATCTAAATTTCTTGATAATTAATTTATCATTAAAGCTAGTTTGACTTCACTGAATGTTTCCCTTTGTGTCTCACAACACAAGTCACAACCTTATCCTCTAAATGCAACTCTTGTTGATGAATGGAACAACTTGCCAAGAGTAGTTGGACCTGAAACAGTTAATGGTTTTAAGGCAATGAGCAACCCATTGATAAAGCAAGTGGGGAAGCATTACACGAGCCTGTGCAGGCCAAGGTATCCTTAGTGCAGGCATATTGCTTCAATACAAATCTTATCACCTCATGCCCATTGACTCTGAGATGGAGTGGGTAGGAACTTGGTGAACCTAGCGGCAAATAGGTACGGGATGTAACTCTAGGGGTTGTGGCTTCCCTGTCCCGCCGGTGTGCAGTGTGTCATGTGGTTTCAGCCCTACCCGAAGATCGGTCTATGAGCTCTGAGCTCGCTCAGTAGGGTAGTGGCTGGCTGGATGCAAGGATTCTTGTAATATCCTTGGCTGGGTGACTAGCAGGCGACCGCGACAGTGAATTACGCCCACACACAAACAAATAAACACACACCTTTCACGCTATTAGAGTGTCAAAGTACTATATTATATTGTTGTTTACTTGTTAACCAAACGCTCGCGGCTCATACGTGACGCTTTTTTTTAAAGGTTCAATAAGAGCTCAGTGTGGAGCAATAGCTTACCTCGACACAACGGAGTCCACCCAGAGGCGCCTCACAGCTAAGATAGTCAGTTGTCTACTTGTTGCTAGGCCATTAATCTCCTTGCGGTTATCAGCTCGTATCTTCCTTAACCCCATGGTCCTCATCCCAACTCACTCAAAATTATGAATCATTAATGGCAATTACTACATCAGCTTCCGAGTCCCCATCTGGAGGAGGGGACCAACCGTGTCCCAAGATAAGACTGCTCTGTTATATACCTTAACATCCATCATCAATCTACCTCTTTCTCTTTTTTTTTGGAGAGTTTTAGAGAAGATACTTCTAGTCAAGCTATAAGCAGATACTCGCCTCTATTTCCCCGAACAAGATTGTGTTGGCACCAAGGATAATATAATTAGAATTCTTGGTTGGCACTCATACAAATCACAAAATTTTAACCATATAAAATCAGTGTGTTTTACTTGTGTTGAGAAGATGGAAAATATTCTATAACTCATATTTACTTGTACAATATGGAATATGGTGATATAAACTGAGTTTAACAGAAAATACTAGGCAAATCCTTCTGTTAGTTGGCACGTTTTCAAATTAATCCCGCCAAACTCCAGTTTCATCACAACCTTATCAGTATGACAAGGCTGTTAGGTAAGATAGAGTTGGCCATGAGCATGAATAAAAATCCTTCCACACTACGGGCGACCGGCAAATGTACGGCGGGCACCAAGGATATTATAATCCTTGGCGGGCACTCTGCCTGGCTCTCCCTTTGAAACAGTTATCAGATCCAACAGTTCAGATAAGGTCAGCAATAGGCACAGGCACAGGCACAGGGTTGCCAGATACTACAGTGAGAAAAAGGACAATATATACTGGGCAACTCGCTGTACAGGGTCTAGACACGTCACTTGACTCACTTCCCTGTCACCGTCACGTCCGTAAACTGACATCCTTGCCCTTTTTTTTTTTTTTTTTTTTTTTTTTTAATCCCAATGCATTCAGTAATATCAGTACAGACACGTACGTAATCACAATAAATTTGTCAGCGTCTTAATTAAATTAATTGCAATCAGTAATAAACTTTAGTGAAAAAAAGACAGAAAAGGACAGATTTTGTCTCCTTTTTTCAGGAAAAATTAAGGACAAACAAGGCCAAAAAAGGACAGACTGTCCTTAAAAGAACAAACATGGCAACCCTGTGTGAAAGCTTCCAGAGAGAGAGAGAGAGAGAGAGAGAGAGAGAGAGAGAGAGAGAGAGGCGCCGCAATAATGATGATGATAATGATAATAATAATAATAATAATAATAATAATAATAATAATAATAATAATAAATGTGATTGGTTGTCTCCCAATGAGCGGTGTTATGCGAGTTAGCGACACCAATCAGACCAAATAGCGACAATGTTCGTGGATACCGATTCTCGAGTGTCGCTATGAGGTCTGTTAGCGTTAGATAGTTAGCGTTAGTTAGTTAGCGTTAGCGACAAGCTTCGTGGATCCGGGCCTGCTGAACAGCCTGCTGAGGTTGTGGCGGCGGTGGCGGTGCAGCAGAGCTGTGTCCGACACCGCCGCTACTCACTGGCCAGCGGCAGCCTATCATCATGCTCAGTGACGGTCAGATTCTCGTCTGGTGAAATACATTATCTCAACTTTGTTGTAGTCCCTGTGATGTCTTTCCTGACGTAGCTGAGAAGTTCTTCACATGACGGCTTGCTCATGCGAAAATAGTTGAAAAACTTCTTTTCGTCTGCACACAAATCAGGGAAAAGTGTATGATGCACTCCTGTGTACATCCTTCAGGGTAATACATATAGGATGCACACACATGCACTTTCCTTTCTACAGAGCGCCTCTTCCGTTTCTTTTTAGCCAGCAGGGGAACGAGGAGCCCCTGCGTTGCCCTTGGCCTGTTTTCTCCTCTTACATATAAAAGTAAAGTGATGTGGGACTTCATTATCGCTAATGGATTTAGTTTTGCTTCACTGTTACCACTCGCTTTAGCATTATAGTATACTTGCTACATTCCTATTAGTAAACATTCCACAGACAATGGAATAAAACTATAACGAATGCGTAAAATGCATTAATTAATATGAAACATTTGTGCAGGGAGTAGACTCTTATTTGGTGGCTAAATTTTTACTTAACATATCCCATAGACAACGAAGTAATAGTAATTTGTCAATAAAACTCTATAAAATCAATAGCACTACAGTACCTAACTGATTTCCGTCCAAATTGCTCCGGGACAGTGGAAGCTGGCACGACACCGCCCAGCCCTGCTCCTCTCCGCTCCTCCCCAATGCCCATTCACAGCGGTCGCTAGCTCATTGCTCTCCGCTCAAGCCTCAAGCTGATTACTGCAGTCCTGCCTTACACTCAGAAGAGGGTGGTCGACGTGTGTATAACGCTCTGGCCATCTAACCATTTTTTATTCGGATTAGGAAAAATATGACTTGGTAGTGACATATTTCGATAATACCCTCACTTCGCGTCCACTACATTGGTGAGTATATAAAGCAGAGTTACGTATTAAGTGAATAGGTTATAAACTGCAGTGCCCTCTTATCCCTGATCATTGCCTGTGGGCGCTTCATGATCTCATAATCCTGGGCAACTTAAAAAAAAAAAAAAAAAAAAAAAAAAAAACTGACAATTCGTTTAATGATTTGAGTTGATGTATAAATTCTCCCTTCTAAAGTCATTTGCATTGGCTATATACTTGATATGATAGAATTGTTTACACACATCAATGATCTCATATTCTGAGCAGCATGAATTAAGGAGAAGCTGACAATTCCCTTAATGATTTGAGTTGATGTATCAATTCTCCTCTCTAAGATGATATACTCGTACTTGATATGATAGAATATGCAAGAATTGTTTACATACATCAACAGCATTGCAAGTGTTTATAGTATTACGGCGTCTATATGGATTTTTCGGTATATTTAGCTACTTTGAGACAATTTCCCTGATAACTTTACTGTAATCATCATATCTTAACGTCAGACTTGGTCCTCTTATTATAAAACATTCCAGACAATGCATACGTGCACATAAATCGTGTGTGTGTGTGTGTGTGTGCTCACGTAGCTGGTTTTATGTTTATTATTATCTCCATGAACCCTCTTAACTGGAACACTTTATGATAACTCCCCCCCCCCCCCCCCACCTCTCTCTCTCTCTCTCTCTCTCTCTCTCTCTCTCTCTCTCTCTCTCTCTCTCTCTCTCTCTCTCTCTCTCTCTCTCTCTCTCTCTCTCTTTGTGTGTGTGTGTCTGTGTGTGTGTGTGTGTGTGTGTGTGTGTGATAAGATTATACGTAGTTTTCATTGAAAATTTCCTTATAACGAAACCTCTAAAAAATGTTTTTAGAAAACAATTGCTTTCTTTAATTGATAGAAATGTAGTACGGTGAAACATTCAAAGCACACTGCATTCCTTCCTATTATTATTATTATTATTATTATTATTATTATTATTATTATTATTATTATTATTATTATTACTATTATTATTGTTATACTAAATGATTATCATTATTGATATTATGATAACTACTACTACTACTACTACTACTACTACTACTACTACTACTACTACTACTACTACTACCACTACTACTACTACTATTACCACTACTACTACTACTATTATCATTGTTATTATTATTATTATTATTATTATTATTATTATTATTATTATTATTATTATTATTATTACTATTATTATTTGTATTAATTATAATCATCATTATTATTGTTATATGATTATCTTCAGTATTATGATTTATTAATCTATTAATTTAGTTTCAGGAAAGCGTGATACAAGTGGCTTTCAGAACGCAGCCACATCGGTCACGCTGCTCATGAAGATAAGAGACTAACATGAGAGGAGAGTCGCACATCGGATCACCTGAGACCAGTCATCTTTGGCGGAGGAAGTGCTGAGCCATGGCCGTGATCACATTAGTGCTGACACTTTTGGCGGCGGTGCTGGCTTACATTGTCATCTGGGTCCAACACCGTCGCCAGCAGCACGCCATCTTTTCCCGTCTAGGCATTCCGTATGTCCCTCCTCACCTCATATACGGCAGCAACCACATTCTGCGAGGCTCTGATAAACTCACTATTGACATCATAGGTCAGTGGCTGCAGCAGTACGGAAAAATCTTTGGGTACTATGTTGGCTGGAAACCCACGCTGGTGGTGGCTGATTTAGATCTCATTAAGACTATTTTGATCAAGGATTTCCACAACTTCAGTAATCGACCTAAACTGGTGATTGACGCTCAGCCTGTCGTGAACACTCTGGTGGGGCTGCGAGACCAGCGGTGGAAGGATGTGCGCTCTGTGCTGGCCCCAACCTTCTCCATGATGAAGATGAAGCACATGGCCGGCATCATGAACGAGAAGATCAATATACTCATGAAGATTATTGAAGACAAAAACAGTAAGGGTGAGAATATAGAGATGTACTCCACCTTCCAGGGACTTACGCTGGATGTCATCAGCGAGTGTGCTCTTGCCATGAAGACACAGTGTCAGCAAAAACAAAATAAGGATGAGTTATTTAAGGCTGTGCGAGAATTCCTTAAAAACGCCATCAATCCAGCTATTTTGCTGGCGCTGTACTTTCCATATTTTGCCAACTTGATGAGCTTTTTTAGTAATCGTCTCGCACTGTCTGGCCGCATGACTCGCATGATCATCGACCACCTCAAGGGCGTGATTGCCGTCCGACGACAAGACATTAACACTCGGAGCGTGGACGTTCTGCAGCTGATGCTAGAGGCAGCAGAGTCACGCTACCAGGGCAGTGAAGGTGATAAGAACTGCATAAAACATAAATTGCTTACGGACGAGGAGATCATAGCCAATGCTTGGGTATTCATGCTGGGCGGATTTGAAACCACAGCTAATTCTCTCACCTACACCGCCTATTTGCTGGCCACGCATCCCGAGGTTCAACAGCGGCTGTACGAAGAGGTGTGCAGTATCACCAAGGTAAGCAGTGTTTATACAAATACTCTTCCTCTCAATATTGATTAACATTGGTAGATGGGGAAATCAATATGGGCTGGTTGTATAATGAGTCACTGTGTTAGTGTGTCAACCAATAGGCAACAAAAAATGTGACTTATTATTTGATGGATGTATACATGTACTAGGTACGTACATACTTGTCTCGTGAAAGCAGGAATTCCTTGTTAATTAATGCTTGAGGGAAATTCATTGGATATATACATTTGACAGTTGAATATTAAGGAATTCACATGTATCCCCTGTCCGTACTTGCATCTTACATAGCTGTACTATTGTGTAAATATACAAATATTAGATATATCTTTAAAAAAAAGCACTAATAACATATTACTTACAGCGAGCCCAAAATGCCCTAAAGTACATACTGGAAGATCTGTATGGCTTGTATTTTTTTCTTTTTGTTATTCATACTTGCTTATTCATTTATCTATTTATTTATTGTTAAGCAGTGGGTTGTCTACAGTGAGTGTTGTCTTTTTTAAGATACTTTCGGGTGATCGGTAAAGCAAGTGGTCTCTACATTGTCACGGTACTCTACAGTCTTATCTTGACTGAGTTCATTAATCTGTGGAGTCATGTTACTTTGGTCTATCACCGTACCTCCTCAATGATTCACTGACATTGTGGATTAATAATCATTAGTATCATCATTATTGATACTATCGTCCTCATTATCATCATCATTGTTGTGTTATGATAGAAAAAGCAAAACTTATCATATTTGATTCATATACATTAAAAAAAACCGTTTTTGCACTATAGATTCTTTCCACTGAAATTATTAGATAAGCTCAACATTTATTAATATATATATATATATATATATATAT